>PVIR01006303.1:0-66814 GCA_004026965.1 Petromus typicus
CTGGAATGGGTTTTCTTGGCCCCCACAGTGGTGTTAGCAAGGCTGAGTTCCACCTGAAGCGTCAAAGGCAGCATCTGTTCCCTTGCATTTTTCCAGCCTCTAGGGGCACCTGCATCACTTAGCTGGCGACATCCTCCATCTTCAAAGCCATCCCTATAGTGTCACCAAATCTCTCTCTGACTTGGATTCTGCTTCCATAATTACAGTTTCACTCTGGCTCTTCTGCCTCTTCTTCTTCACTTACAAGGATCCATGGTTACAATGGCGCACCCAGTTCATCTCCCCAGCTCAAAATCCTGAATGTAGTCGCATCTGCTAAGGTAACACAGGCACAGACATGGGCGTTGAGGATGTGGAAGCCTTTGGAGCTGGTCGACTGACACTAGCGGAGACCCACGGCCCCTGACTCTGCTTTGGCGTGAGAGAGGCCAGCCTGAGTGGTGGGCCTCTGCTCATCCCCAGGACCCCTGCTTTCCCTCACTCCAGGAAGTGCATCCCACACAGAAATCTTAAGACCCAGTGAACCAGTCTTGGCTGAGAGCTGCACGACTTCCTCTCACTCAGCTTTCATGGGGCTTCAAGGAGCCCACAGTCATCCATGGACAACATCCACATCCCCCAGGAGACTGCAAGAAACACAACAGCAGGCCCTTCCCCTACTACTGAACCAATATCTCTGTGCACACTAGAAAGTGAGAGGTATGTCCTCTGGGGGGCTGTCTAGGGTTCCTCAGGCACTTGGAGTGCTTTGGGACAGACATATCTAGGGAGGAAGGCAGGCTCAGGGCAGGCAACTCACCACCAGTTCTCATCAGCCATAAGAGAGTCTTCCGGGGCCTCGGATCCTACTCTCACCAGGAATAAGGGAGGCGGGAATAGAAGGGGAATCAGGTTAGCAACATGAGTCCTAATTCTGGCTATTCTTCTCTTCATGATGGAGTAAGAACAGCACCTCCCACTGTTGTCAAGACACAGTGAGACTGGAAAGTGAGCTAAGGCTTCCTCTCCAGGCAAGCTGAGGGAAGGCTCTGCTCATCAAAAATGCAAGTCTGTCTGACCCACGCCGCAGGAGGACTTCTGTGAGGAAACACTACTGATACAGTGCAAAGAATGTTGACTTTGGAACCTGAAGGTGGTCACTTTTCTCTGTAACCTTGGGCAAAGAACTGACCCATACCATCCTTATCTGTGCCATGGAGAAAAGGTAGTAATTTTCTTCTCTGGTCCATTGTCAGGCTGAAATAAAATAAGTGGTTTAAAAGTGCCCAGCAGAGGCAGAGGAGGAGCTCAACAAATGTGTGTGGAAATCAGAGGAAACAATTTACTAAGCAAATTAATAGTATAAACAACAATGTCAGGGGAGATATTTGACATGCTCAGGAGAACAAACTTTCCGAGACTACATTCGCAGCCTCCGTTTGTTTTACCAACAATTCATGTTCCAATTACGAGTGAGTCATCTATTTGTTAGTGCAGGCCTGAGCTGGATCTCAATTGGGTAACATTTCCTCATCCAGGTTTTCAAGTTATCAATGTCCTTGAAAGAAGGAAAAGTGTAATTCAGTTCTGACGGTGGCGTAATTAAAAGTTTTTCACAACTCCCGAGCAGAGTCCCCTTCATAGATCTGCTGCGTTTGGCTGTCAGAGCGGGAAACTGCAGGTTCATTATTGATTGTGGGCGCTGAGGATGGCAGGTTTTGGAGTTCAGTACGACGTCTGGGCAGCACGCTAGTGTGCAGCAAAAGAAACTCCAAGTTAAGGGATTGGAGACTGCAAGTGATACCTTCTGTGTGAGGATTTGCTCTCACCAGCATCTCTGAGTTGTCCCAGAGCTGAGTTATAGAAGAAACACTGGCTTTTGAACCTGGACTGATTTTTGGTTGAACGTAGACTGTGCTGTGCTGTCCCCTAGCTGTGTGATCTTGTACCTCCCCTTGTGCTTTGGTTTCCTCATCTGTAAAATGGGTTCCATAGTGCTCATTGGATCCTGGTAAATAGGAAGGTGAGTGTTCACATAACGGGTGACCAAACAGCTCCCAGCCTCATTCCCTGAGTGACAAATGGCTCCTTTTAGACCCATATATGCTGAATAAACACATTGACTTTTGAGGGATTATTTGACCCAAACCTGTTGGGTTTATGGTCACCTTTCTGGTCAGCACCTAGCACACAGTTGGCAGTTAATGAGTACTAGTTGACTGAATCTGTGTAGCTGATTCAAGCAAATCATTAGGAGATTTGAAGCAACAGACATACAAAACAAATGGCCTGGTTATGGCTCCAGCCCTTTTCAGTTGGGCAGACATCTGATTGATGCCTTTACGACTGGTCCGTGTGGCCCCAAATAGCCACTATTAGAATCAGCCTGACACTGGTCAATGTAGATATCTGCTGACCCGAGCAGAGTTTCCATTTGATTCCCTCAACTAATTTCCCTGAAGTCAAATAACCGGTAGAGGTCTTTTTACTTTTCTTGTATAAATGTCTATTTAATCACTGTCCTGTCTGTAGCCCTTCAATAACTCATACATTTCCCCATTATCACTCTTTCAGCCCTGTAAAGAAAAGAAGGGTTGGCTGAGAAGTTCGAGCCATCTGCAGCATCTAAGTCCTCCTTCCCCCCGGCTGCCCTCTTGAATGGAGGACTTCTCTGCTGAGTCCCACTGGCTGTTTGGCCAAGTCACACGGCTGGCCAGGGCAGAGTTGAGGCTGGGCGGACTTCCCAGGATACCCTTCCTGCCTGTGCCCCAGACTCTGGCCTTATCAGGCCACAGAAGCACAATGGGCCTTGGAATCACAAGGGCTTGTGTTTTACTCTCATTTCTGCTATCTGCTGGGTCTGTGATGCTTGATCACAGACCCTCCCCGAACTGCCGTAAATCTATACAATATGGATTATTGTATAAGTGTTCAGGGCTACTGGAAAGACAGGGAAGGCAAGAGAGATATCCAGCCAGTCTGGCCGTGTCACAGCTTCTTGACACCTTTCACCTTCCTCCTTCGCTCGAAGGCTCACTGGAGTGAGAGTGACAATGGCTCACATTTATTGAGCACTTCCTCGGTGCCAGAAACTGGTCTAAGCACTTTCTATGGAGTAGCCCATTTATTCCTCTTTCTCTAAAGGCATCAGTATTTTTCTTGACTCCCTCAAGCTATCCATCCTCGCAACCACTACATGACTGGCCCGGCAACATTTCAACACAATTTGCTGGTTTTAAACAATATGTTATGGAAATGATTCCTGATTTTCAGCTGCTGACTTCTAGCAGCCAGCTTGCTTCATAGAATGCAACATGAAATACTCTAAAGCTGCCTCCTTGGCTTTTATTACAAAGGCAACCCCATATCGGAACCCAACGTTAACATCTGCAAAGAAAGGTAGGGGCCAAGTTCTGGGAGGAATAGCCCTGGAAGAGGTAGTTATGCAGGTATCAGCTAGGAGCCTGGAGTGAGATAAGTCAGTTTTTGCTGCAAAGTTCAAAACTTTAGTTGAGCTCCCAGGTACCTATGACACTGTTACTTTGTGACCTTTATGCACCGTGACACCTGCTCCATGCCCTCCCTATGGCTACCCTCCCTCAGGGCCTGGAAGGGACATGTCCAATCTTATTCGTTTAATTTTTTTCCTCCCTCATTTGCATATGTGGTCCCCTCCCCTCGAAGCTCCCCTTGTTTCCTTCTCTACCTTGGAACTCTTTACTCATCCTTGAAGGTTCTGTTCAGATGTCACCTCTTCCAAGAGCCATCAGAGGTCTGCAAGGTGAGCTGGATATTCCTCTGAGCTCACAAGGCACCTCTGCACACCTCTGGCTTTTGTAATGTAACTCTCTCTGCAAGGACCCTATGAACTGCTGGAGGGTGTGTGCAAGGCCTCCTTTAAGGCTTCATTCCCAGCAGTGTACAGAGCTGGGCACGCAAGGGACACTCAACAGACACTGGTTGATTGACCAATGTAGGAAATGAACGCAACTCCACTTAGATAATAGTCATGGTAAGATATGACAATTATATGGACAATGATTAAAACTATTGCCCCTGGGGGCTAACATGTGCCTCACCCTTTGCCAACATTATGGCGATGGCTCCTGAATACTGAGCGCCTGCTGCTGTCTGGGCACGTGCCAGGCACTGCACCTATGTTATCTTCATCTCAGGTCTCAGAAATGCGACTTACTACTAGAGACCCAGAAAGGCACCCAGCCAGGAAAGGGCAGAGCCAAAGCCCCAGCCTGAGAGCCACCGAAATGGCCCTGACACATGCTGGCTCCCAGAGCAGGCCCTTGCTCCTTGCTCACTTGCAGTGCAGCCTGGATGAGTCCCTGTTCCCAAGTCCTTGGTTCTTCTGAGGCCCCTAAGTGTCCTAACTCTGCTCCCTGCCCGGTTCCAGGGCAGGGTGAGTTTCTCCTCCCCAGGAAATCAGCCAAGGTCCCAGCTGATGCTGGGGAAACAAGGAGGGCATTCAGGGGCCATTCAGGAGCTGGAGCGACTTTGTCTGACTGCTGAGGGATTAACCCCCTGCCCAACCGCAGCGCAGAGAGGAACTGCGAATGAATGTGCTCCAATGGGCCTGAGAAGACCCAATGGACGCTCCTTAGCAACATGCTTCTCTTCTCCTGTCAGCTTTACGTGCAGAGCAGGGAGGCAGCTGGCATATACCCTGGGTCCCTGCTGGAATCTCACCCTCACCTGTGACACTAATCCTCTTAGGACTTGGCAGTTACATGTGTCTGGTGTGTGGTTGGCATCCTGCTCCCCATTTTGTGTGCTCTGAGCCCCAAATGAACAAATGCTCACAGACTGCCTGGTTCTTCCTGGAAATGCATTTTCTTGTGCCCTCTAGGCGAATCAAGTCTTGGTGTGTGTGTGTGTGTGTGTGTGTGTGTGTGATCCAAGACAACAGGAAATCTAGGCAGTGCCTGATAAAGGTATTCCTTCCCCAGGCCTTTCCTGAACTCCTACTATGTACCAGGCTTGGTGCTAGTGCTGGAGACAACAGGAAATCAGACAGGATTCTTGCCCCAGTCTGAAAGGACAGTAAGCACAGACTGCTAGGTATGACACCATCACACAAGGGAGGAGCCACCGGCGGGGGAGTGGCAGAAGGAAAGGGTGAGGCATCAGGTGTGTGGGGCTGAGAGGGATCAGGAAGCACTCCACACAGAGAAACCTGAGCATGATGCACACAGATTATTTTTATCTCTAATAGATGGACTAGAAAACTAAACCACAGAATCCACTTGCTTGAGGTTACTGGTAAGGGGACTATGAATCTGGGCAGAACCCAACCCCTGCACCATAGCATCCATCCAAACAGCAAAGGCTTGAAACAGAACAGCGTGGGAAGAGGAAGATATTCCTGATGGGCCCGCTGTGCGTGTCAGGGACACTCAGGATACAGTTTCTGGCTTCTACAGAGTGAGAGAGCAGTGAAATCTCTCATTCAAAGACCTTGGCAAAACCTATAGCAAGCCTTGTGAAGAGGCTGGAAACTCCCAGGACAGAGTCACACTAGGAAGCCTCTAGGGATCACTCGGAATGCAAACTTTTGCAGAGAGAAGTCATTCTTTGGTTGAGTGTGCGTGGTTGGGCAGCTCTTCAAGGGCAGAGAAAGCAGGCTACTGGGAGGGAAGAGAAAGTTGTAACTCAACGGAAGGGATCCTACTCACCTAATGACCTGCAAGAAGGTGAGGCCAGGCCTCCTGAAGGTGCCGTGTCCCCAGCATGCCGAGATGGGTTAGACCCTGAACACAGAAACAAGGCTCTGACTGCTGGGAGCACCATAAAGGGCAGCCCTACTTTCTACTCTCCCAGCTTCTGTCAGGGCCCGGATGTTGGGCTGGGGGAAGCTAGAACAAGGCAAGCCCAAGATCCGAGATGAAGAGTTGAGTGCAGCGTCTATGCGACACACTTTTGTTTGATGCAGTTTGACTTTGCACTTGCTGCTCTGAACAATGAAGAGCACTTTAGAACCTGTCTGTCCTCATGTTAAAAACGGGAGTAAAACTCATTGCTAACTCAGGGTTGAGGTCATATCAAAAGCAAACAGTGGGCTGGGGATGCAGCTCAGTAGTACCATGTGTAGCTAGCAAATGCAAGAGAAGTAAGTAATGGCAGCTCCAATGCCGTGTCACACTCTAAAGCAATTGTTACACAGGTGGTTTTCCAGGATCTGTGAATGAGGGATATACTTGCTGAGTTGTGTTGTACAACTTTGGAGCAGAAATATCCTCAATCTTCAGTCTCACTCTAGAAACTGCTAACTAGTGGACAGCCAAAGAACAGCCAATGGCATTGTTACCTTACCCCCCCCCCCATCTTTGTGGGACTCAGAACAAGGGTTCAGGAAGAAGTCACTTAGAAGCATCAGATTGCTTGCCAAGGCAGGGGGCAACCCGGCTCTTTCAAAGCCAAATGAAAACTCCAGAAAATAAGGAATGTTTTAGGATTGGATAATTCAGGGTCACTCCACATCCACGTTTAAAGCAAAGGCAACGAAGCAAGACAAAAGCCAGGGACAGCATCCTAGATAAAGAGTAAACCAACCAGCCAATCAGAGGCCTGCCTGACCAGCATCGTGTCAGCACCTGTTGGCACAATGCATGTCTCTGCTATCCTAGAAACACGTTGGCAAAATCACTCTTCAAGCACTACCAATAAACACACAAACACACCAGCCTTCCCTTGCACTGGTAGAAGGGCCCAAGTCCACCTCAGGGGCATTTACACACGAATGGCTGCAAAGGCTTGTGCCATGCTGAGGCCTGGCACCAGAACTCCTCCAAGACAGACGGCGCAAGGCAGTTACCTTCTGTCCGACAGCTGCGTTATCCAGACCCACAGCGTGGGGCAATCAGCACAGCAAATGGCTTACAAACCTGGAGCACAGCTTCTCTTGGGCCTGGCTGATGGCATCCACATCCCTGTCACGCTGCTTTCCCAACTGTAGGGCATTTGTTCAGATGGGAAGACCCACGTTCAAACCGTACCAGGAAAGAGGGCAACTGAAGGCCAGCACCATGAAGACGCCAGCGCTTTTATAAATTAGCAGAAGGAAGGCTGCTCCCTCCAAACTGGCTATAGCTTCGGTGTTGAATTGTATTTTGGGAGTTTGCTTCTAGATTCTCTGTGTTTTGGAACTCTAAAGTCATAAGCTACTTAGGATCCTGAGCTTGCTTAGAGACCGCAGGAGTCACTCGATGGCCCATTCCGGAAGATTCCTACTGGGTTTCCCAAAGATAACAAGCCTACCCTGAAGATACACTACTGCCAGCTGCAGAGCAGGGGCTTGGAGCCGGTAGACCTGGCTGTGAGCTCAGGTAGAAGGGAAAGGTATGCACAGAGAAGGACATAACTAATGGAGTGAGTTCAGAGGCTGAAGCTGGAAGGAGACAGGAGACCGGAGCTGTCTCTCTGACAACTCCTCCTACAGTTAATTCAACTTCCCCCAACCGGGGGGGGGGGGGGGGATACTCGGCAGACCCAAGAAGGTTTCCCCTTGGCACCAGGGACTGTGGCTTCACGGCAAAGAGCCTGGTGTTCAGCCCCTGGGGCACTCCCGGGAAGTTGGGGATGGCACAGAGGGCGGGCTCGCGCGCGCGCGCGGAGGGCAACTCACGGATGAGAAGTTGTGCGGGCCGCAGAGCTCGCCACGGTACTTGCAGGAGAGCAGCATGTCCTCCAGTTGGTGGCCCAGGCGGTCCATGAAGGCGGCGCTGATGCCCTCGAAGTGGCGCGGGGGCAGGAAGAGCCGGAAGTCAGCCAGCTTGCGGAACCACTGGCGGCGCGGCTCGTCGCCCCGCAGCAGCTCGCTGACGAGCGGGCGCGCCGTGCGGTTGGGCAGCAGCAGCCCGAGCCAGTGGCCGGCGTAGTAGAGGTCCCCCTTGGAGAGGCGCGGGAAGCGCAGCGGGTTGTTGTTGCACACGGTGACGGCGGGGAAGGGCAACTGGCGGCTCCACTCGCGGTGCACCCGCGTGTGCGACGGGAAGCTGAGCCAGTACAGCAGGCGGTTCGAGGACCAGGACAGCAGCAAGCCGAGCGACGTGCAGAAGGCCAGCACCCACAGCGCCCGCCGCTGGAACGAGCCCCCGGCCGCCGAGCGCCCGGCGCACATGTGCCGCAGCCCGTGCAGCTTAGCGCGGCTCAGCGACGGCCGCCCCCTGCGGGCGGTCCCGGGGCCCTGCAGCGCCCGCTCCTCGCCCCTGCCGCCCCCGGGCTGCCCGGCCGCCGCCACCTCGCGGGCCATGCGGAAGCGTCCCGGGCCGGTGTGCGCGGCCGCGGGCAGCCCGGCTCCGCCACGGCCGCTCATTCATTCAGCCCGCGGCCGGCGCCGGGCGGAGCCGCCATGGGAGTCGGCAGCAGCAGAGGGAGCGGCGGCGACCGCGCACAGCCCGCGCCAGGGAAGCGTGCGCCCGAGAGGAGCTCCGGTGGCGCGGCATGCCCGCCCGGCGCCTCCGCCACCGCCTCCGCGGGCGCCCGCCCGGGACCGAGCGCCGCCGCGGCCTGCCGCTGCTGCCGCCGGCCTCTCCCGTGCGCCCGCTGGCTCTCCCGACCCGAGTCTTCCCGGGGGATGCCCGGCCGCGGGCTCTGCCTCCGAGGCCCCCGCCGGGCGCCGCCTCTCCAGCGCCTGGTTGCTGCGCCGCCTCCCCTCGTCCTGGACCTTCGGGGACCCCGCGCTGAGTTCCCCCTGCCCCGTCTAACCCCAGCTTTTACGCTCGTCCCGAGAGTGGGGCCACTCGGCCACCATGCCTGATTTGGACATCCCTAAGGACCCCACCAGCCTGGCCCGTCGCCCAGCGGTGCTGGGACACGGAGAGAAGGCGCCAAGGAACGAGCGCCCCCAGAGGCGCGCGGCGGCTCCCGGCTGGCGGGCGGGGTGGGTGTGTACTGGGGTGAGTGGTCGCGCGGCGGCTGCTTTCTCTTTTCCGTCCCTGCGGACCCTTCCTTCTCGCTGCTGCCGGGGCTGCGCGCGGCAGAGACCCGCGAAGGCGTCCCCGAGTCCCGCGTCTGAGCCCCGGGGGCGCCCGCTCTCGCCCTGGCCGGGGGCTTCGCAGGGCGTCCTGCGGGAAGCTGCTCGCTGCCGGGCGCTTTCCAGGCTGCTGGCCAGCGGGAAGTGCCGCTGTCCCCCGTGGCTCTGGTCGCAGAGGTGCCTCACTTCTCCAGAAGAGCCGGTTTCGTCGTCCTCCTCTCCTCCCCGCTGGAGAGGGGGTGCTGGAACTGCGGAGCCGGGGCAACACCTCCCGGGGTGACCGCCACTCGCGGCTCCGTGCGCCCTTCTCCTCCCGAGACTCCAAGCCCGTGGTGGCGGCGGCGGCGGTGACGGAGCGAGGCCGGTGCGCTCCTTGCTGGTGCCCGGCCCTCCTCGGGCCCCGGGCGAACTTGGTCAGCGGCCGCGCGAGGCTGGCGCGGCTGGGCTCCGGCACCTGCTCCTCCGCTCGCTGGCCCCGCGGCTCGGGGCGGGCGGGGCGGCGGCGGGCGCTGTGCGCTTGGGAGACGCGGTGCTGACGCGGCCGGCTCCTCCTCGCTGCATTTTAATTCCTGGCCACTGTGGCCGCTGCGCACCAAGCGGGGAACCGCTTGCTGGAGTTGGATGGGTTGAGGGGCGGGGGTGCGCTGCACAGATGTGCGCGGGTGTGCGGGCTGTGCAAGAGACGTGGAGTGGCGGAAGCACTGTCATATTCAGCCGTGTCTCCATGAAGAGTGAGAGGACACTCAAGTGTGCAAGACGGGCTGGAGGAGCAGAGGCGGTGCAGTGTGGGCCTCAGAGTGAGTGTGAGTGTGGTGTCGTGCAGAGCGTGTGGGCGGTGTGCACCATGTGTGCGAGTGGGTATTTCTATCTCCTGGATGTGAAATTGTGTCTGCGGGTGTGTTGTGGCTTCTGGGGACTGTGGTGTGTGGAGGAGACCGGATGTTGCCTCTGGTGAGATGTTGGCTGCTCGTAGGTGGTAGGCGCGACCGGGTATGAGTTTCCAGATGTGGGACACTGTGGGGGGTGTGTGTGTCAAGGATTCTGTGCTTTGAGGTCGAGCAGATCCTGGGCCTGTGGCAGGTTGGGCTCCGTGGCAGGCCTTTCCCTCTGCCTTTCAGGAACTTCTCGTGCGCAGGTCAGGCCTCCGGAAGACAACAACTGCACAGCCTCAGCCCTGTGCCCGCAGAAGAGCGGACAGGGAGTTGTCCCTGGACTGCGGACTCCATCACTCTGTCCTGCGCGGCCGGGGCTGGGATCTCGCTCACTGGCTGGCTGATGACGTCATCCTCCCTTCCGGGTGGGCCCAGGGTCTTCCACTAACCTCTGGAAACTGAGTCCTGATATGTGCTCTCTTTAACATCACACCTGCACTATTTGGGACGCTGAATAGGTCTGCAGTGTGTGTCTGGCTCCATGTCACAGCTGGGATTCGGGAAGCGAGTTCTGGCTGAGGTCACTCAACCCTCCAGCTGGGGCATCTGTCAGTTCCCAGTCTCCAAAGCCCTGGCTTTGTCTACTTGCCACAGTCCTTACAGTTCTGCCCTTGGGTCAGGACCACAGCTCCGGGTGCCCACAGCTGTCTGGTGGTGTAAAGCGCACAGCAGGGCTCATTCGTTTCTCCAAGTTACTGACTCACTTGGCCTCACTGGGACAAACAGGTGATGCTTTGAACTCCAGTTCTCCATGGGATAAAGCGTTTTCTAGAAACTGCAGAGAGCATTTTAGATGAGTGAGACAGAGGGACAGGGCCCTGAGGGTAAGAGGACAGCTTAGAGGAAGACAGATGGGAAGTTGCCGTTTGGGGACAGGAGACTTAGGGAACAAAGGGGAAATTTGGGAGGTAGTGACAGTGCGGGAGGGACAGTTCAGACATCTGTCCAGCGAGCAACAGGTGTCTGCAGAGGAGGGAGCCGGCTTCCCCGCTGTCCTGGAGAGTGTCCCGTAGGCTGGTCGGCCCTACAGCTGGGCTCTGGGCCCTTGTCTGCTGCCACAAGCACACACCCAGCTACACACACACAAATACATGCACAGCACATACATATAACATTCATATACATGTGCACACAAACATGCCAACATACACCACACAATACACAAGCCCACGGACACACAATCTGTACAAGACATACACATACAATGAACATCATATGACACCCACAGACACACGTACCACACAACGCATGCCCACAGGGCACGCATAAACATATCTCACAGTACATGCTACATCTAGGCGTTGTATCACATATACAGCCATACATTGCATGTAACATATGTACAGACATGTACACACACTACCCAACACACAGATATATAATTGGTTATACCTAGAGGCCCTTCTCATTCATCTGGGGAGGAAACTATCACGATTGGTTGTTGGTGAGATCCTGCTTTGGATCTGGTGTGACAGAAATGTCTGCTGTTGGCTTTGGCAGGAGGGTTCTGCAGCTGCCAGTGGCACTGGGCCCTTTGGTGATGGGCTGTCCTCCGGCACTTCAGGCTTGGTGCAGGGCTCCATCCTGGGGCTTCTGGAGTGACCCGAGGGCTCGCTACAGTGCGGTGAGTGGTTCCAGTGAAGCATCGGGACAAGCGTGTCCCTCTGCCAGCACTTGCGCTCTGGAGTGTCACGATGCTCCACTTTCCTTTAAAACATTCCCGATTCGGATTTGTTTGGCTGTTGTGGGATTTTCCTTTCTGGCCGTTTTCCACTGGAAATATGTGTGTACGTGCTACTTTGTAGTGACTGTCTTCTTGCCATACACTTTCCTGTCCATTCTCCAGGTGGGCAGCTTGCTTAGCGAAGGGGTCCTGCTTAGAGCCAAAGAAGGTTGGCCACGTGGGAGAAAGAGACAGGATAGTAACAATCCCGAGTAAAGACTGGTGTCTGTTTTCATGTTCCTAACACTCATGAAATGCACCCCCCTCAAGGCTGTGCCAACCCTGGGAGGAGTTCTCTCTCCTCCAATCCCAGCTTCAGCACACCCCCCACTCAGCCATCTTCTTGATTCTCCCAGATAAGACCTTCCATGACAGACACTTGCCATAAAATTTTGTCAGTGTATCCAGGCCTTTCTGATGGATTATGGGCTCTTTGAGGACAGGGACAGTATCTCACTTATATTTGTGTCTCTGCCATTAGCCCAGTGTCTGGGTACATCCACACGGTGATACAGGGGAATAAGGAAAAGGAAATAACATTTCCTGGGTAACTGTTACACGGCAGGCAGAGAACTACTGATTTTTTACTCTGACTTTGTAGGGAAGGCATTCGCCCCCTGCTTCTTTCAGTTCTGGGAGCTGAATGCAGGTCCTTTCTGAGGCTGCACAAGTGACCTGCTTCCGAGTCACTACCTTAGTCTCTGGCCTTCTACTTACTGTTGTTGAACCAGCCCTGGGAGTGTAGGATTGGAACGCCGCTTTCAGTCTTTCCAAAGTCTATGTTTCCCTTTTCCCTCACTCTTCTTTCAAAAGTATTATGATGAATAATAATAATGTAATAATCCAGTTCCTGAGTGCTAAGATCTCTTTTAAGTAGTTTACATGAAAAACAAGTGTCATCAGTGCTCTCAATGTTTAAGCCTCAGAATAATCCCACTAAATAAATTCTAGTATTTGCTCTGTTTCAAAGAGAAGGACCCTTCCCCATAGGGAGGTTAGGTTATTCACTCAAAGTCCCACACCAGCCAAGCCGGAAAGCAGCCTTTGAATCCAGACAGTTGGGCTCTTTCCTTGTGGCCTCCTGTGAATCAGCTTTCCCATCCCAGGGGATGCTATTGGCCAGAAAAACGAATTCACAAGGCAGTACATGAGCCGACCCACATAACCTCTCCACCAAGAAATTAGAAGTTAGCATTGTGGTTTCCCAATAATAAGCTTTTAAGAAAAATTTCCTTTGCTCGTGTATCTCTCCAACATCTGCTGCTCCACACCTGGCACCCCCGCCTTCTGTGTACAGAGGTCATATTGCATATTCTAGGGATGTGACCACTGCCACAATTTATAATCTCCTTTCTTCAGTGAAATGTGCTTTTAGGGGAGAGGGAGGTCAGCTTATGTCAGTGCAGACCTCTGTGTAATATAATTGTAGAAGCTGGCAATTCTTTTTGGCTTGATCAGGCTTCACCAAACTCGAGGGTTCCTGTTTATTTCCCAACCCCTGTGACCCAGGGGCTAGGGATGGGACAGTGGCTGAGACATCATTTATCCCTGAGCCCTCCCAGCTGTAGGAAACCCTTCACTGCATCCTGGCAGTGATACTGCACCAGGCACTTTTCCATCCTACAACATCTCCCTTTGATTCAAGCTTGTTCCTTTCACCAAACTGAAATCTGCCCCCATGTGGACCTCTCCCTTTCTCTTAATTTATTCTTGGTGACACACATGAAATAAGTTCAATCTTTCTATCCTATGAGAACTTAAGAGATAGTTTGTAGAACCCAAGTGCTTTAGCTCCAAAGGATCTTAGCTACTTCCGGAGCAAAGTCTTGGTGCCGATTGTTTCTTCTTTAGACTTAATGTCCTTGTTTCTTCCAGTCACTTTTCTTGTAGTTTCTGCTTTTGACATAGCATTGTGGATGCCAACATCCTTACCATGTGGTCCTCTGGCCCTGTGAGACACAAGTCCACCGATTCTCTATGCTGGATCTAGTTTCCAGTCTCCTTCTGAGGGTCATAAGCTCTCATTTGCTGTCTTACTCCTGGGGTTTATGGCTTCTGGGTTCTTGCTTAGAATGCTGAATGCTTTTTCTTTTGGATGGTGCTGCCAAGAGGGATGACAGCTAGCACTTCTGTCAGTATCACAGTTCCTTGAAGGCATGGCGTTGTAGATTTGTGGGTCTCTTTGCCTGTGCACTTAACTCCCTCTTCCTCTCTCTCACTTTTCCTTTCTCTTTGTTTTATACTCTCCATGGTTCTCTGTGGCACATTCTCATTCCCTCTCCTCCTCTTTTCTCTTTCTCTGATTTGTCTCTGTTCCTCTCTCCCTGACTTTTGACTAAAGCTAGCGGTCAGTCCTCTCTGGTACTTTCTTAGCCCATGTGAAGGGCTTAGGGCCTTAGAATTGGACGCAGAGTTTTAGGACATGAGCAGACGTCCCATAATCACAGCGGAGATTCTGGTGCTGATAGAGACAGTGTAGGGAGGAGCTTCCCCTCATGGTGTAGCTCACGGCATACCCATGTTTTCATGCCTTCCCATCTTCCCCAGGGAGTGGGCACTGCAGTTGCTTCTCCATCTTTTCTGACAATGGTGTCTGTGAGGATATCACCCCTCAGTCTCAAACAACTTATAACGCAGAGATAGTTCCATGCCTTTCTTGTACATGCGTGACCTCTCCTGCTTCTTCTTTCTTGTGGGATCTTTCTTAGACTCATGAGATGTTCTTAGCATCAAGTCATCCTCAGGCTCCTGGAGCTCAAACTTTCAGCCACCTCTCTCCTGCCACCATCCAGCTTTAGAGGAGCCATCAAACAAAGGAATGTGGAAGGCAAAGGAAGACTGTCGCCTGGATGGTCGGGTCTGGAGGAAGGAGTGCCGAGGATTGTACTCCCCAGGGCTGGGAGTGGCTTAGCTGAAGCACTTAGGCTCCTGTTTGAGGGAGAATCTTGAAAAGTGAGCTTTGATCCCTTCATGCCAAGGGAGAGGTCACTGTCCAGAGAGAGAATAGACTTGCTACAAATCACAGAGATGGATGCTGAGACAGCAGAACCAGAATACTGGTCCTGAATTCTATTTCGTTCACCCTTTACTATGCATTTTAAAAATCCATTTTGAAGTTGGTGATGCGTTCATATAGTTATTGGGATGAAAGAACTACTAGTGAACTTGGCCTCCACATCCTGAGACACCCACTTTGCCATCCTTAGGGTAACTCAGATCATTGATTCCCTGTGTGATCTTTTATAGTAGTTTATGAATAGACATGTGTACATTGTCTCTGTAAGCCATTCATTTTTCATACAAAAAGTTTTATTCCATGAATAACACTGACTAATTATATTTCATGTTCTCCCACATTTCCCCCATATATTTTCAGTGATTCTTATGGTTGCCTCCTTTTGGCATCTCAGTTTGACATCGTTATTTTCCTCAGCTTCTCACTTCACATTATCCTGCTCTCCCACCCAGAAAGGACAGTATGTTCTGTGACAATACATTCTATGACAGTAGGTTCTACTGTGCTATACAGTATTTGCCATTTTATTATCAGATTTTTATTTAACTCCTTGCTAGGTACACAGGTGGATAAGAGCTCTCATGTGGATAATCTCAAACAACATGTAATGCAGAGATAGTTTCATTTGCCCCTGAAGTGCTTTGGATGATATATTTCATTTTCCTGGTCATGTTTTACTTTGGCTAATTATTACGCAGATACCAGTGCCCCTGAGTCCTCTGGACAGGTACATGGTTCTTGCCGATTGAAGGGGTGTTCCAAACACACACTGGTTGCCAGAGAAAACTAGTTTGGCATTCAGAAGTTTCTACAACTAATGTGAAACAGTGGGTAGAACATACCATGGGTGGAGCCAGAAGGTGTCATGACCAAACGTGATTTCATTGATCATGCACTTCAACGTGAAAAAGGAAATCAAGAGTTTAGTGACTTGTCCCTGGTGTCTGAGAAACTGACCTAGTGGCGATGCTGCTGATGACAATGAAGACATTACTGAATCGCTGATGCTGAGCACTGTCAGGTTTGAACTCAATGAGCATGAGTTGGCTCATTTGATTCTTACAGCAGTCTCTGAGATATGTACTTCCACTGCAGCTCTTTTATGCAAGAGGAAACTGAGGCAGAGACAGGATAAGTAACTATCCCATCAGGGCTGGGATACAAACCCACATAGTGAGGCTCTAAAGTTCAAGGTGGTTGTAATTGGCTGAAAACAATGTCTGTTGTGGATATTTTTTTCAGCACCTGCTGGACACTGTGCCATTACCCTTGGCTCTGGGCATGCTTTCATACAGTAGGGGTTCCTGCCTTAGTCTGCAGTCTAGTGGGGGACATAGGGAGGACAACAGTAAATGCTAGTGACAGGCAACTTGAATAAAGGTCAGTAGATGCTCTAGACATGAGCACAGTGTGTTGAGATGGCTCAGAGGAGCACGTCTCCCTTCGTTGGTCTGAGAGCTACTGCCAAAGGCTCTCTTGATTTTCCACTGACCTGCCCTTTTCACTTTCAGTTTCTCACCCTGGCTCTGCCCACATGAGTCACCCCTAGAACCGGGATCTGAGGTAGCCTTGCAGCCCCCTGTTGAGGATGCTCTGATCTCTCTGCCCTCATCATCCATATTCACAATGTCCAACTCCTTTTCTAAAGTGAGCTTTGAGTTCCTGGTGATCTCTTTTTGGCTTGAGATACCTAGTTTCTAAGTTTCAGCTTCCTTGGTAACCAAGATGTCTCCTCCTCCAGCATCCCTTGCCTAATATCGCTTTATCCTGGGTTTAGACTTAAAGAGTCAAATCTTGGGTGTAACCTTGGTTCGAGCTATAAACTTAGCAGAGAAATGGAGCCTTGCATACGTTTCTACCCAATTTGTTCTCCCATACACATAACAAAACTCTCATTAAAATAGTTATGCGTAATAACTCTCTCCAGCAGTAACCACCCACTCATATTATGAAAAGGCATCTAGTTAAAATAGAATTTAATGAAATATAAAACCCCAGGTACAATTAGGCATTTTATTCACAGTTCCTTGACTGTCCCCTTACACTTTTCAATCACGGTCGTCTTACCCTGGCTCTCACCTCTGCTTCGGGTGCACAGACTCGCCAGTCCCGCCTAGGACTGTCATGCCCACAGATCCTCTGCTGTGGCCCAGACTTTTATAGCTAGGGGAACGTGTCAAAAGCTGCATTTGGGCTGCTTTTTCTCCAGCCACAGCTTTCCTCCATCTCAGCCACCTGTGGTTTGTTTAGTCTCCTTCCTTTCCGAAAGACCTGGCTGAGTCACCGCCTTAGGGCTCTTGCTGTCTTGCCTGTCCACCCAGAGCAGGGGCAGAAAGGGAGAGATTTGGCATCTTCTGCAGTGGTGTGGCCCTTGTGGTTATCTTGACAGAAAAAAGGAAGGGAAGGGACGGCAGAACTGAGGAGAAAAATAACAGAACCAATCAGGTACCTGTTGGTGCCGCTATGAGTATCACCTAGTGATTCCTCACAACAGCTCCTCGGGTGGGCAAGATTCTTCCTGTTCTACAGAGGACACATACAGAAGCATTTTCCCTCTAATTTTGTTCTTTCCATCACTGATTAAAGCATAGGTTAAACTATGAAGGCCATAATCCCATAACACAGTCATTCCCTGAGCACTGGCTGATGTTGGGCAGCGTTAAAGCTCATTTTCCAGATGAAGGATACAAGGCCCAGAGAAGGGTAGCTCCTTGCCAAGGGTCATTAGCGTGCATCACACAGGTAGGTAGCAGAGCCAAGGTTCCAATTTATGTCTAATTCTAATCTTTTGGAAATTACTAGAAAGGCAGGAACCTCAGAGTTTGGAGAGAGAAAAGACAACAAAGTGGGAGAGAGTCTTATAAAAAACAAAACAAAACAAACCCAAAACAGAACCAGAAAACACCCTTGGGGGAGTTGGAGGAATTGAAAGCAGAGGTTGCTGGGCTGGAAGTGGGCTCTCAAGGTCAGTTGCAGAGGCGGAAGCTGTGCCCTTCCCAGCTATGATGGGATACATTCATGGTGCCAGTGTGGGGTCAGAATGAATGAGCTGCTTCCAGTCTCAACATCCAAGTGATGTTACACACTCAGAACCACGTGATAGGCGCACATCTTTACAAATCATAGCCTTTGGACCGAGCCTCCTTTGTCTCTCTCCCCTCTTCCTTCTCTCTCTCTCTCTTTTTAAAACTTATCTCCCTTCTCCCATCTCCCTCCCTCTCTCCCTTTCTTCCACCTTTACTTTCTCCTTTCTAATCAATACTTCCCTAGACCAAAAGTGCTTAAGTTTATCGTTCAATATTTTTCAACTGCCTACAGCACTAACACAGAACACTAGATTCAAAACAGCTTTCCAAAAATTCTTGGAGTTATAAAGGTAAGTTCATAATCTCTGTGAGTTGTAAGAACCACGGAGTGTTCATACCCTCCACACCCTCGATGTTCCCTGAGGAAATAAGCCAAAAGGAAAGAAAACCTGCAAAGGTATTCATAGGAGGGCTTTTCATACTAGAAAAACAAACAACAAATTAAAAACAGGTCTCATGTTCAACGACAGGAGGCTGACCGGCCAAATGACGTTGAATTATACTATTTCCATGGAAGAACACGATGAAACTGCCTGTCCTTTGCTTTAGATATAAAAAGTACTGAGGGAACAAAGACATAAGCCCAAAGAGCACACTCATGCTGACCACAACATTAGAGAAACATTTCTTTGAACATGAAACAGAATCAGAAATAGGTTCTTTTGGTAAAGTTATTTAGACTTTAGGCAAACAAACAAAACCCAAGGACGCCTACCAGGGCCAACGATGGGAAGGTATGTTGGAATCAGAAAAGATTTTTCAGTTCCTCCAAAGTGGCATCTTTGGCATTTTGGGCTTTAGCATCCTGAACTTCTGGCCAAGCTGATCATTCTCTCCAGCCTGGCCCTGCCTACCAGCCAGTGGGGGTGACTACAGATGCTGCCCATGATGGCCAGCTGTACTCGCCTTGGGCTCTGTGTGCTCTAATGTGTTTCCTCGTGGCACCTAGATCCTGGACCACCTTTTGTCAAGAGGTGACTACCACCTGTCTCTTCCATGACTGCCACTTGTCTTAATCCCATTTAAGCAAAGACCTGTGACTAAAGCAGTCTGGGATCGAATCTTACCCAGAAGCTGAACGCTCCCCAATAAGGGGAGATATTTAGATACGCTTAACCATGATGAACCTCAACCGACATGAAAGGCTCAAGCATTTTCCTCAGTGATAACTATACTTTCTTATGTGATTATGTCCTTAGCTCTTGAGAGGCGGTGCAAAGAGACAGAAAAATACTATGTGAGCAGTCAGAATGTATGACATAAAATCAATAACAATAATAGGAATTAATTAGTAGAGGATAGTGATGCAGTAGGCACAAGACTATGCCCTTTGTGTACATTCCCTCATGTAATACCTGCAATAACCCTAAAAAAGACGTTGTGAATTCTGTTTGTACCGTGAAGGAATTTGAGCCTGAGATACAGAGAGCAATTTATTTCAGGTCAGACTTTTCAGATTTCGTGGATGTCATAACTTCCTCGACTCTAACTTTACCTGATACAGCCTCCCGGGCAGTAAAGCTATCTTAGAATGGCTTAAGCATAGACAAGATTTTTTTTTTCTGGGAGGTGGTTTAGTCCTATTCTATGTGCAAGCCTGATAACACACTTGGTTATTTATTTTTCAGGATCTCAGTAGAATAGGAAGAGTATATATTATGAAAAGAAGAAGGTAGAATTAAGATTCAAGAGTAGAGATAGCCTGAATGTGCAGCCAAACCCTGACAACAAAGAAGACAAAACTACTAGGGAAACAGATAAAAGTGTTGAAAATAGTTGTTGTGGGGACCAACTCCCTATATTGCAAATGGGACCCAGTCATGTAGCTTAAAATGATAACTGGAATCCACAGTGATGACCTTGAGCCCTTAAAATAGCTTGTGCTGTGAAACTCACATTTGCATGGAGGAAAGAACAGGGTATATTTCAGAAGGAGTTTTATTCACATGGTCTCACAAAAGACAACGTTGCAATGTTTAAAGGTATAAATAAATCCTTAACTATTGGAAACATAGGCTTTCCAGGAAAGTGACACTTTTTTTTTGTGAAAGAGCATTTGAATAACAAAGCTTTCATCTCATTGATTCATTATTTCAGCCATCCTGGACAAAATTTCCCTGTAGCCATATTTTTTGATGTCTAAATGGTTATTCAATGCATGACTTAACGTTGGGAGCTGGCTACACTGCTGCTGGGTGGGTTATGTTGCGGATGATTAGTTTATCTACAAAAGGGAAGTGCATGATATTTAAATGTTTCTATCTCTTTGCTGTTTCTTAAACTAGAAACAAAGCCAGACTGATTTTCGATACATTTGCTTTCCCGGCAGGAAGAAACAATAAAAGACAAATGGAATTCTATTTGCGAAAACAGCTCTACCATTCATGTCTCCATCAGAAACATTTTGGGATTTTGTTCTCTAGGACTTGGAAGTCTTATGCGTTAAGTGACAATAGAATTCTGACTTATACAGAATGACAGAAATCAGAAAATCTTAATAAATTCTGCTTGGCTATTAGCTTCCCTAGGAGGGCCTTTGGTTTGTTTTTCTAAATCTATTTTTCCCTTTTATATACTGGGAAATGAGAACCATCTCACTGCTTTATAGAGTATTGACGATATTATCTTTTAAATTTGAAACTGAAGTTTTACTTCATTTTGGTCATGAATTCTAAGTCCATTTTTTAAAATCTATAAACCTTGGGATGACTCTTAGGTGAGACCTCAGCCCAACCACATTCTATCTATCACCAGGGCTGTTGATACTACCTTCTAAATCACTCTTGAGCCCATAACTTGTGATCCGTTCTCTCTACCACCAACAGGCTCAGCCCTACGGTCCACAGCTCACAGCTTGCTTCGTGACTCTAGCCCTTAATTGGGCTCCTCACCATGGTTTCCTTCCTCTCTGGTCCATTCCCTCTCCAACATTTTGATTATATCATTGCTTTGCTTGGAATTTTCCAACAGGTTCTCACTTCAGAACTTCAAACTCTGGGTATTGTGTCACACAGTGGATCCACGGGGGTGCATAACTCTAGGAGAGTGAGGTAGGCATAGGAAGCAGAAACTCCAGGAAGACTGCTCACAAATGCAGTCTTGTCCATTTGCTCTGGTGTGCTGTGTATTGACATAGATATAGGTATAGGTAGCTATCTATCTTTCACCGATATATCTATGTATCTGTCTACCTATAGAATCTTACTGACTTTCTACTGGAAAAAATTTCCGGAAGTTCTGGCAAAGTCTGTCTTATAAGTCTCTTTGGACACTGGCCCCATCCACACTACCATCCTCTTGTGGGACTTCTTACTCAACAAACCTCTTGCCCAGTTGTCTGAATGTCTCTCTTTTTCATGTTTTTAAGAGATAGAAGTATTTAAATCTGTATCACATTTTTGCAATTTTGTGACTTTGAACTTGAGGCCCATATGAGATCTTCACTCTGTCTTTACTTGGTGAACTTTTACTGTTTGTGACCCAGGTTGACAGTCCCCTCTCTAAGTTTCTCTCTTGTTTCTGGAAACGGCACCGATCATGTCCTCCCCTGTGCTTCATTGCCAGCCAGCCAGGGAAACTCGAGCCAAGTTACTGAAAGTCTCTGAGTCTTAATTTCCTCACTTGAAAAATGGAGATAATAATACCTGTCTTGCAGGCTTAGCATAAGAATTAAGTAAAACAACATATATAAAGCATTAAGCACAGAGCTTAGCATATAGTAAAACCTCGGTAAATATGTTTTGAATAATAAATGATGGTTGTTACTATTAACTATCAAACTTTTGCCACTGTGCTTCTCTTATAATTGTGCAGTGGTTGTGAACTACTCTTGTAAAGATATTCCCAAATTATCTCAGTCCAATAGATCCTGCTTTTCTTTGCTATCATCTCCATGTAGGCAGTGATCTTAGGTTTGTTCCCATTGCCTTCTAAACACCATGAACAGGGCTTGGCAAGTAGAAGACTGTCCTCCTAATGTGTTGATTGCTCCATTTCTTCATTTGGGTCTCATGGGGGTCAAGTGTGATGATGGGTGTGGAATATTTTAAAAGTACAAGCATTTTACAAATTTCCTGTAAATCAGTGCATTGCATTGCCACTTACACTTTCAATCTCATCACTTGTGCTCTGGTTAAGGTGTCAGCCCATGAACCTGCTTGAGGACTGGTGCTTCCCAATGTAACATTAAAGTTCTGGGCAGGTTTGAGGCTCATAGGATGCTCGTACCTCCCTTTGTTGGACAGAGGTACAAAAGGGAGACAATCTGCTTGGTACGACCATCTTCTGAGATAGATATCTGAGCAGGAGAGTCATTTATGCATCTTATGTTTCTAATATAGACATACTTTTGAACATCCATTATCAAAGAAGGGACAGTCACCTTGAGGTAGGCAAGTGAGGGCCTGTCAGGCTTTACTTTTAGTGAGATTGGAAGCTCCTTAGAAACCAGCTGTCCCCAAGGACAGTGACAACCAGAAAGAGCCAGGGACTCAGCCAAGGCCAGCCATACAGCTCTGAGACTCCTCGGTTAGCCTTCCTCCTCCCACTAGACTACAACGTCTGTGCAAGGATGGAGTCAAAGGCCTTCCAGAAGAGAAAGTGACAATACCTGAGAAGCTTGCACTGAGGGTTCCATTCTTATGTGTCGGGTAGCTCAGGCCTGTAGACAGAAGCCAAGAAGTGAGCATTCTCTATGTGTGAAGGTATATAAACAGAGAGAGAGAGACAAGGATAGTTTGAGGCCAGATTGATGTGTGTGCATGTGAGCATGCGTACCTGTGTACAAATGCATGATTGTTTATGTACTTTCTTAGATAGTGAAGAAAGTCTTCCTTCATTTTTTTGTTTTATTTGTAGGAAACTTGGCTGGGGTAAGATAATTAAGAGGAAACTTTTGGAAAATTAGTTCTCAACAAGCAGTAGAACAGGTTGGAAGAGGTGAGAAAAAGAGACACGGAGACAATGGCTCTTTTTTCTCTTTGAATTGATGGAGTTCTGGTCCTAGTGGTGACCTTAAAAATGGGAAGGAAATCTCAACATTGTCCCCTTAACAAAAAAGTAAGGAAACAAATTTTATATATATGGGGGGGTGGTAGGGTGGGTGGGGCTATGGGAAAAAATGAGAATTAAGTTGTGTCTTATACTGGTACAAATCCCCATTATGGAGTGCAAGCATGATGTGTATATTTAATGTACCAATAAAGATAATTAAAAAAAAATGGGAAGGAAAGGAGAGGTGTGTGTGAAGGACACAGGCCAGAGGCATCCACATGAAACTCTTAATGAAAAAGTAGGAACAGTTAATCAGGTGCCAAGGTGATGAAGTAAAAGCCAGAAAGGTAAACAAGACTGATGCACACATCCCTTCAAATGATAAAAAGGTCCCAAAGACAAGGTAGCTTATTTTAATAAACACATTTTAGCTTGAATAAGAAGGATTTCTCACCTGGGCTAGAGAACTAAGCTAATTAAGGAAAATGACTCATTGGCCTTCAGCTTATTATTTAAGAAATCTCTTAATTTATGTGCCCTTTCATTAAGATTGTGTTTAGCTGAATCTTTAACAGCCAGGCAGGATTCCTTTCAGCCACCACACCCTCCTCCTCTCTGTCTTCAGATGGAAGCAGATCTACGACCCCTCTCCCCCATTCCACAGCCCAGCCTCTATTCAGTGGGCTTTCTTGTTTCCCTTTCCAGGTCTTCCTGCTTTGTGCTCCTTGAAGTTTCTTCTCCATGTTCTCTCTCCTTCAACAAGTCACCTGGACTTGATCTTAGACTTTCTTTCTCCTCTGATTACTAAACTCCTGTGTGATCTCATTTAAGTACCCTTCTTGGTAGTTTAATTAGCCAGTCCACCCAGAAATCAGATCCAATTGATAAAGTCTTGCCCAATGGCTGTTATACTGTTAAGATTCAGTAACTGTATTTTTGTTGGAAAAATAAATAAATAAATGATGAATAGAAAATGAAAGGTAGGAGGGTAGATGAAATAAAAGGAATGATTTTATTTCACTGATGGATTTAACCTATATGACACCAGAAAAATTGGTTGAGCTAATTTATTTCTGGTAAAAGTGGTGCCACCTACGTATCAACAGCATTATGAATCACTTACATAATGTAGGTAAAGAGCACTTTTAGTGGGGAAAAAATTGAATAAACAAGCATCTCTGGTCCAGTGCACCTAATTGGTGACGATGATCATCTTCTGTGTTGAGCAGACATGGTCAGAGTGGTGTCTGACTTCAGGGATGTTGAAAGATCCTGTTGGTTTGGGGTTGATGTTTTCAGCACATTGCAATTCTGAATAATGACATGGTAACTGAACGGTTCTGTTTGAATTATTTTCTTCCCTCCTCAGCGTTTCCTGCTTTTTTGGCCACACCTTGGAGCTTCTCTCAGTTCTTGTCTTGTCATTGTCTCCTCTTTTCCTCTTTCTGATCTTCCTCATTTTCCTCCTCCTCCCCCTCCTTGCCTGACTGCTCAGGCATCAGCTCTGGACAGTCCTGGTTAGATGGGATAGATTGTGTGCACATGTTTCTCTTGTCTCCACACACCCATGAAAATGACAGTAAAAGAAGAAGAAAAGGAAGATTCTTTAACAGACAAAGAGGAGACATCAGTGGATTCTGTTTGGGTCCATGTTTGAAAGCTGAATAGAAATGGCTGCATGGAGGAGTGAGGAGATGATGTGTCTGCAGACGGGCACTTGAACCAGAAGTGGAACAGCTGATCCACCTAACAATACTCTTGCTGGATTTCCATCTTCCTCCTGCTCTCACTGCTATCCTCACCTCACCATCAGCACAATCCCCTTCTTTCTCTGTTCTTACGTGTGTCCCATTGCCTTAACCCAAAAGATGACTACAATGCCTGCTAACACATAGTCTACCACCCTATCCAACCCTAGAGCCCTGTGTGTGGATGCCATAGTGAAGCAAAGCACTTCCCAAAGACTCTGTATTCTGCTGTATCTGTGCTTTCCCTGGACTGTGAGACCTCAGGAACTCTTTCACTCTTCACAGTGACTTCCACACTGAACACAGGGCTTGGCACATGGAAGCTATTACATAAAGACTGGGTAGAAAAAGTCTTATCTGTGGAGTATGATTTGTAGGTAGGATGACATCATGTCTTCTCTCTGCTCTGTGAGTCATGTAAGATGAGTGTTTATCAATCAAAAATAGTTCTTAAAATTTAATAACAAGATAGTATGCCATGCTATTTAAGAGTATATATATCCTAATATTATCCACCATGTTATGGTGACTCTACTGCTGGATGCTTGCGCAATAAAACCTGTATGTTTTGATGTCCCTACATCTCTTAATCTTTTGATGTTTACTTGCATATCCAGTCTGTGCTGGTAAGAGGTAACAGTTTTGCTTGGCCAGGGGTGAGGTAGTACTTTGAATCCAACTAGCCTGAGCATGAGGATCTCTCTGTTTATATCTCATCTCTGACTTTGTATCTAGAAAAGTAAACTTAAACTCCTTGGAAATAGTCATGACATAGTCGAACTAGAGAGCCCCTAGGATCTGTGTTTCTCTAAGGTTCATATGCATCAAGCCTGAGCCATTGTAATCCCATTGCCAGAGAGATCCTGAGCACCAGTGTGGCTTCCTTAAGGCAGGTGGTGAATGAGCATCAACATGAACAGAGGTTAGGGACTGAGGCGCTGATCTGAGGGAAGAACCTGGACTTTGATCCTCAGGCTCAGAACCTATGTAAAAAACACCTCTGAAGAAGCTCGGCCCTGGCTGCGTGTGGGTTTGATCCTTACCTTGTATCTTCTGCTGTTCTCTCTTTTTATGTTTTTCTAGAAGGGAAAAAAAATTACTCAAACAGAGTCCGGAGACAGTCTTCTCTTGGAACATATACCTGCTGATTTCAATGATATTTGTTGTTTATGAGAATGCTTGGTGGGGGGTAGGAAGAAAACTTCTCTTATCCCTTTATTTATAAAAACTGGAAGGTTGTACTTTTGTCCTAGCATTGCTGATCTTATGCAAGAACTAGAGCTTTCTTAGGGAATCAGGGAGCCTGATCAGAGAGGCAGACATAGGAAAGAAGAGAGCGCCTTCTATGTTCCAATGATTTGAGGAAGATGGTGTAGATTTCAGACTCTGTTTAGCTCCGGCTCCATGTCAGACTGGAGAGAGGAAGAGGGAGGCAGGAGTTCTTTACTTGGGTGCTTGTCATTTCATCTTGGCTGCTTCACATCTTATCTGATCTTTTCAATCCTGCTTATGGGTCCCTAGACATGGTGAGCCCACTTTATGGAGAGGGGAACCCACACTCGGAGAGTTGAAATATCTTGGTGAGGTGACACATTAAACCCAGGAACTGATCCCACTTGTATCTGACTTCTGAATCTGTCCTCTTTCTACTAGACAATATACAACCGTCTATAGCCTCTAGTTGGTCCTAACAAGGTTGCGCGTGTGTGCATGCGTGCGTGCATGCATGTGTGTGTGTGTGAGTGTGTGTAGGCAGAAGTAGGGCAAGTGCATGGACGCTCAGTTATTCTGAGCATATGCATATTAATCTGAAAGGCAGGAAAGTGTTGATTCCTCACATACTCATTTGCCCTGCTAAGAGGAGGACATGTAGGAATTTGGAATGTGGAGAGAGAATTTTTACCGCTCCCTGAGGGCTCATGGAGGTCTTGACTTTATTGGCACTAAGAAGCCTGCTAATCCAGAATCTAGAAGTGAAGCTGAAAGTTTTCATGTGAATTCCAAGAAGAGATACTTTCTTGTTATCAGCTCTATCTCTGGGTTATTTTTAAAAAATCACTCTACCTCTTACTCTATATTCTACTTTCTTTGGAGGATCATCTATTTCTTTCATTTCATCTCTCACAGCTAAACAATGACATCTAAGCCTATGACATATGCCAAATCTGGCTGCCAAGTTCTAGATCTGTGTGTGCAGCTCTTTTTATAGGATCTCCTGAATGTTTCTCACACATGTGTGTCCTAAGTTATAAGCACATAAGGACTTAGGTTTGAATATCAGGTCTGTAACTTATTATACATGTGAACTTGAATGCATCATGCAATTTCCCAAACTCTGTCTCTTTATCTCTAATATGGAGGTAATAGTATTTACATTGTAGTTTTTGGGAACACTGAATCTAAAAAAAATTGTAAGGGCAACCTCTTAAGCCAGTACGTAATAAAATAAATGTGAATGGCAGCGGTTCTTTTTTTGTGACAAGATCATTGCTAAACTAGCTAGGTTGTCCTCAAACTTGCAGTCCTCCTGTCCTAGCCTCCCAGCTCACCTGACACTTAGGGAATGGTAGCCATTTTTTTGGGTTGATTTTTTAGGCTTAAGGGTCATTGCTTCGGCCATGAAGATAAAACTGGGGCAATAGATGATTCTCCAAAGAAAGTAATATAGAGAGTAAGAGGTAGAGTGATTTTAAAAAATAACCCAGAGATGGAAAAATGAAAAAACCAGGAATCGAACTCAGTGCCTCACAGTTGCCAGGCAGGTGTTTTACCTCTGAGCTATATCCCTGGCCCTTGTAGCTATCCTTAAACAGTAACATCCTCAAATGTTAGTGAGACTTGTAATAATGTGAAGCAAGATGTGTTGTGATGTCCAGCTTTCTACCTACTGAGATAATTCCATTTCATCCTGGGCTCCAAATTAGAGAGTGCTTTTCTGCAGGTGTAATATGCACAATACAGAAACATCATAAAACTCATACATGGAGTCAAGATGACAGAGAGACCCCAAGACAGAACGCTTGAAGTCAGCAAAGTCAAGTGCAGTAGAACCATCCAATCATCCTGTAAACAAGAGCAGCAAGTAGCGAGAACCGCCATACTTAGCACTTGGGAGAGAAGTAAATACATCCATAAAGACAACAAAATGAAGAAGTAAAGGATGAATATGGAGGTGTGATAGTTACTATTCTCTCACTGCTAAGGCAAAATACTGACAACTAAAGTTAGAGGGGAAAGGTTTATTTGGCTTACGATTTGTAGAAGTTTCAGTCTGTTATTGGCCAACTCCAAGGCAGGATGGCAACCAGGCAGGACACAGCAGAAACAACATGGTGTGCTCAAGGCAGCAACAGCAACGAGGGAGAGAGAGACTTCACAGCGCCTCCCTGCCTCTTTTATTTTACCCAGGGTACTTAGGACTGGCAGCACACACAGCCTTAATCTTAGTTCCCCTGAGTCTAGCATTGCATGAATCAACTCCAGCTTCATACTGTTTAGAGTAAGACTACAACCATATGAGGCTTTAGGGGGACATGGAGACCCAATCCATAACAAGAAACAAACAAGATTTTCATTGGGTAGACAAAGACGTGAGGTAGAAAGTGAACCTGTCAGCATGGAAAGTATGGGCAAGAGCATCCAGGTAGAGTGCTTAAAATGTTCCCTTAATTATGACAGTTAAGAGTTAGTCCTGAAGGTACATCCATTTGAGTATGCATGACTCAATCTTATCATTTTAAATGGCAGAACAATACTCATTCTACAAAAGAGCCACATCTTCTTTATCCAGTTTCCAGTTGATGGACATTTTGGATATTTCCAAGATTTAGCAATCACAAACTGAGTTGCTATAAACATGAGTGCACATATACTCAAATGGACATACCTTCAGGACATCCTCATAAGTGAAATAAATAGGTCACAGATGTGTAAGTATCTTTTCTCTGGTATGAGAAAATGAAGACGTAAATGAGTTATAGCATGTATAGTTGATATTATGAAACAGAAAATATTTGAAATGAAAGAGGTGTAGGGGTAAATAACAAGGGGAAAAAGAATGTGACAGTAATAAAAAAAGGAAACAAAGCTTATGTATATAGAGGGTGGGAAGTGGCAGGGTGGGGGGAAGGGGGAAAAAATTGAGAATCGAGTTGTGTCACATCCTGGTCCAAAAATGTGATGATGATGTGTATCCATAACGTACCAATAAAGATTTGAATAATAAAAAAGTTAGTCCTATCTTTAAGAGTTATTGCTTCTTCTATCATGTGGTATCATGAGGTATTTATATTTTATTATATATAATTATTTCCAATAAATGTGTATCATTTTCATCACGGAAGTATAGACTTCATCATTCTCTACCTACTCCTCTGCTTTCTGTACAAAATGTAGAGTGAAAAACCTCTCTGGTTACTATGGCATACAGACACCTGGAGGGGGATGGGATGCTACCTGACATCTCTTGAGAAATCTCTTTTCTGTGCAGCTGACTGACTCTGCTCTCTTATCTTCTGTCTTGTACTTGGCCATTATACATGCTGTTTGAAGTATTCCAATTGTTTCCTGGCTGAGTCTAGGGAGAAAGAGATTCTTCACTTTCTGGACTAGAATAGCCAAGTGAAGGGAGGTCAGCCTGGGAAGCCACCAGGGATGGTGGCAAAGATGGCTGTGCTAGGAGTCTGCCAAGAAATTGCTGTGGGACTTGGGCTAATAGAAAGGGCAAGCTGAAGACAGAGAGCATTGTGAGGGATGCCTCCGTCCTCTGAACTTTTCTTACAAAGAACATGCTGTTCTTTGTGGGCCTCAGGGTTTTGCTCCATCTGTGCTTATAAATGGGTGTAAGGAGGCCGAGAGCTGGAGAGACATGGGCTTGTCTTTGTAGCTCCTCTCTTTGCTAACAGCGCGTCACCACTCGGGCTGCTGGGAGGTTTAAGAGTGCAGACAGGAAGCTCTCAGCACTATTCAGGACATAGTAGTGTCAGTTTCTCTTTCCTCCTCCTTCTCCTCCTCCACCTCTTCCCCTGCTTCCATCCCAGACCAGGAGGAGAGGACTCTCTGAACACCATTAGCTAAGTGTGCTGGGTTTCCCAGCAACTCGCTTCCTCTTTAACTGAGTGTATTCTTCAGGAACATGCACATTCTGTGATGTGGATTCCGGAACACAAACCCACCCTTCTAGCCAAGGTGGACAAAGAGGGAGAGGGATTCTGACAACCACATGGAAGACTCTCTAGTCCTTTGTTTCTGAAATCTGTCTTTCTGGGAAGGGCTGGGAAGGCCGGGGTTTATTATATAATGTGGACTTGATGTTAGGATTTGCACATGGAATTTTCATTACCAGGCTGCATAGAAAAGCAGAAGAGCTACACGTAAAAGGTTAAAAAAAATTTTTTTCCCACAAAGATAGACAAGTCAGGGGGTCTGACACATTCTTCACTCTGTGGTTCTTAAGAACAAAGATAAATGGAAAAGAAAGATTCTATCTTTACACTTTGAAAGCATTTGCTTTAGGTCAGAAAAATGGCCTGTTAGGATATTTAGTGCTGTCAATACAGCTTGGATCAGGCCTCTCTGGTGCTTTTTACCTTCTTTAAAAAAATTAATTGGGGGAGCTGGCCATGCAGGGAGACAGGAGGCTGCAGGAGACTTACAAACTAGCCTGATCACAAGAGAATTAAGGGAACTAGACCTTCTTCAGCACAGGAAAAACCCAACAGGCTTTGGGATGAGAGAACACTCAATTCAACTCTGATTTCTACCTCGTATCTGTGTGACCCTGAGCCAATCATTTAACTGTTCTGAGCTTCCATTTTCTCATCCATATTGGAGGTGACAGAAATGACCTTGCATGTTAGAACACTTAACTGTGATCTAGTACATTGTAATAACAAAGTGTTCAGTACCTGCTGGAGAAAAAAAATGCACAATTAAACCAATACCTGGTGCATACACCAAAAATGTGCTAAAGGAGAGCAGTGTTGCTATGTAGGAGCCCATCTTACATACAATCCAGGAGGGAGGAAAGCTTGCCTGCCCATTGTTGCAATTATGTGGAGATTTGTTTGGAACAATAGATGAAAAATAAACCAGGTATGGAAGTAGAAATCACATATTGTATTGTTACTGTTAAATAGCCTCTATTGATATACCAAATCTTTGCATCATCTTAAAAAGAAGCTATAGATATACAAAAGGACAGAACACGTAAAAATGCACGATGGGAAGCACATATTGTAATTATTACCTGCATCAACATGGTTACTGAGTTTAAGAGCTTCTTAGTAAACAGTTTGAGAGAGGGAAATGTTAAAGGACTGCCTTCATCTGAGAGAGCATAGGATCCTGCTGTTGAAGGGAGGAATTGTTCCTTAGTGTCACATTCTCAAAGGAACCTACAATTGGGAATTTATAGTATCGCACCCACTACTAGATACACAGGGAGACTGTCATCCATCCTGATCTTCTTACAACTGCCCAACCATGCTCCATTAGGCCTGTAGCATATTGACCATAGATGGAGGAAAACAGAGGAGAAACCGTCAGGGTGGACTTCTTGCTAAGAAACATTCTGTAGACCTGGGCTTGAATTTTGGCTCAATTATTTTCTTGTACAACTTTGGGAATGGATACCCTCTTTTTTTCTCTGCAAATAGAATTCATAATACCACTCTCCTATGTATTAAATGCACTAAATGAACAGAAAAGTATAAAATATCTTGCTTGGAGTCTTTTACATAGTAGATTGTCAATACATTGGTTCAATTCATTTCCTTTCCCTTCATTATAATGTAACTTCATGTTATTTTGCTGGGAGTATTCAAGCTAATTCACATTCAAACCTTTTTGTATTTAATTTCACTGTCTTATTCTTCAAGAGCTAGAGAGAGAAAGAGAGACAGAGAGAGACAGAGAGACAGAGAGAGACAGAGAGAGAGAGAGAAAGAGTTCTGGAACAGAGATCTGAATGTGTCTGCAGTGTCTTTTCAGCTAGCTATACAATGAAGTGAGATTATCTGGGTGGACATTCAGAGCTCTTCACCCCAAAACTTCTGGACAGAGAAAGTTCTGATGTTTAACAAGTACTCTGAATTCTAGGTATCTTAAACCATGGACTGGCCCTGCGTATGTGATGTGACTTTGCACAGGCTTCTTCCTCTGCTGGTAGCAACTTTTGCCTCATCTTCCTAACCAGACTGGACACATGCTTATTCATTCTTCAAGACCACTCCGATAGTCCCTTTTCTGTTAGGGCATCACTGGCTGCCCAGTTATCCCCCTTCTCCCTAAGGATTATGGTGACTCTTCTGCATTCATTTGCAATATATATCCTAGTAATATCAGTCTTTACTTTAGTGCCTAGATTGGTGCTACTGGTTTCTAGTGCTATGTATTGACTCCACCATAGTGGTTCACACTTTTGCTCTCATCATCTCTGTAACTCTCCATGTATTGCTCCTGTGGTACCTTTTTCTGCTGTGGTTGGGGCTCCTTGAGAATAGGGATGCAGAATCCTAAGAGACCGTGGGCATGCAGGGAACTTGACTACTTAACCTTGGCATCTCCAGGCCTGCCAATCAGTCCCTAGTGAGGAAATATATCTTGTTCAAGAATGAACTAAAGCATTATGGGTGAATGATTAAGTGAACATCTCTGAACCTAATATTACCTACCTTTCAAGTCAGGGGTGGAGACTGGGACTCAGCTTGACATTTTATCATATTTCCATTATAGGCAGATCTCATTAAATGAAGTTCTCAGGAATTACCTCTTAGGTGAAAGTTAAACTCTAATATTGAGATACCAGGTAAAAATCAAGCAAATAGGAGCCATCCTAGAAATCTCTTAGGAATATTCCCCACTGGAAGTAGTATTTCTCATTAAGATCAATTTGTTCAATTTCTCTTCTTTCCTGAAAAATTTGATGTTTCTTATTTCCCTAGAAATAATAACTAGTGCAAGTCTAGAATTCACTTCAGATCAAAAGTATGTATCTTAGAACATTAGACTGGATTGAGATCCCAGGGGAGAGGCCCTGGGAAGACAGTTGGTGACGGCAAGATCTTGATGAGGATTGCGTAGAGTCTGAGACTTCTGGACAGAAGGACAGAAAAGGATCAAGCTTGGAGAGTCAAGGACAGGACCCAGGAAGAGTCCAAAAATGGGAACAGAAATGGGTCAGAGTCAAGGAGCCAGTGGAAAGAGACAGGCTAGGACCCAAGCAGAAACAAGGAGAAGCTAAGAAAGGACTATAAGATACAGGAGCTGATTCCAGAGAAGAAGACAGAGAAGTTCAGGTTCCCAAAGATGCCCCTGTGAAGTCAAAGAGGAGGCTCTGAGGAGATTGGCTTGTGCAGCTGAGCTGCCTTGTGTGCAGGGTTTCCTGGGCTGTGCTCTTTGGACTGCAATGCCTTCTGTTAATTATAAGAGTAAAGATTTCTGGATTCTAAATAATGCTTCAATGGCAAAGTAATGCATGTGTAACAGCATTCAGACTTCAATATGGAACTGTACAAAATAGAGTTAAAGAGATTTCCTTAGTCTCCCTATTGTCCTCAGTTACAGTCTCCAAAGGTAAGTAAATGCAAAGTGTTGGGTGTATAACCTTCTACATGTTAGGACCACACACTTAAACGCAAACACATGGTAGCTTTTTAAGAGTTCTTTTTAAAAAATGTAACTGTCATGTACATTCTATTATGCCTCATTTTTTCACTCAGAAATATATCATAGCATCCTTTTACATTGTTAGCTGGATATTTCTCAAAGTAAAGGAGGGCCATTAAATGATTAGATGATGGGTGACTATTAAGACAATTTCTTCTTCATATAGAAAGCTTTTCTTCCATCCCATTCAGTCTGTTAGCCCCAGTGAACCAGAAAGTAAAGATTTATGGTACTAATTATTATTTTTTAAATAAAACTTTAAGGGCAAGCTTTGCTGGAAATATTATACACAGTAATTGTGTTTACCAATAGTCACCACTCTTGAACAACAATTCACGGTATAAAGCTCAAGTAATTAGAACAATAAGCCCAGGTTAATTAAAATACTGGGTAACATTTGGGCAAGAATAAAATCCACTTTGGAGATTTTCCAGATGCACATTCATTTCGTAGGCACTTAATTCACCCTGGGAACTGGTGCTGACAAGGTAGGACACTTGGCGCTAATCAGCGCTGGCCTGCCTTTGATCACGCCCTGCATATTTCTCTTCCTCAGCTCCAGGACCAGCCTCAGAAACCTGGGTCCAGTTGCTAGGAGAACATCACTGCAATTGTTGAGACCTAATCTTGGATACCAGTATTATGTTATTACCATCCACGCCACTTGCCTTAATGGTTACAGGCTAGCTAATTAAAGCAATTAATCAAGCCCCCAAGAAGTTTGGATGCTGTCTGGAGTTTTTTCTGCTTTTTCCTTCCATCTGCACAGAATACCTGCTTCCCTTGAAGAACTTGGTGCCCGTGCTTGAGCATTATATTTGTTGTGATGTACATAATCCTTCTTTTGGCAATCAAAGCCTTGTCGTGCTTTGAGAGTAAAGCATAAAGGTTTCCCCTCTAAAATGCTCTCCTGGGTTGTCTGCTCCCAGCTGGTGTCAGCAGCCCCTCAGTTAGTTTTTACTGATCACAACTACATTATCGATATCCCTACGGGCTTGTTCCTTAGTATCTCTGCAGGATCAGTCCCAGGACCTCAGCAGATATCAAAATCCATGGATGCTTATGTTTCTTGAATACAATGATGTGGTATTTCCATGTAGCTTTGCAGTTCTCCTTTATACCTTAAATTATGTCTGGATTTCTCACAATACCTAAAGCACAAAGAACTGCTATGTAAATAGTTATTATACTGTTATCATGTGGAGAATAATGACAAGGAAAGAAGTCTCTATGTGTTTAGTACAGATGCTATATTTTCCCCAGTATTTGATTTACAGGTGATTGGTTGAATTCATGGATGAGGATCTTGTGGGCAAAGAGGATCAACTGTGTGTGTCTTTGAGTTTCCTAACACTCAAGTTACATTTTCCATTTGTATTTTTCATTAAAGTTCTTTATAGAGGGAGCACCCAATATCATCCCCTCATCCTCCCTATAATTCCTTTCCACCCAATGCATTTCAGTTTAGGAGAATAATTATGTCACCAGGTATTTTTGGAGGACCCTCTTTGGTCCGGGTATTATACTGGACACTGGGAAGAATCAGAGATAACGAAGATATGGTTCTTGCACGTCAGGTTTTTACAGACTGGTGAGAGATGGAACAGAGTTACACAAGAGTGTAAGACATGAATCTCATAAACGAAGATCAAAGTTGCCACATAACCTTGGTGGAAAAGCACACGAGAAGGAGAGAGCTGAAAGTGCTTCACAGTATAGGTGGCATTTCAGCTGGGATTCTTGTTTTTATAAACAGACTTGGTTAGTAGAGCTATGTGTGAGTGTGTGTGTGTGTGTATGTGTGTATGTGCATGTATGAGTGTGTATGTGTGTAGGTGTGACTGTGTGAGTGTGCATGTGTGAGTGTGTGTGTATGTGCGTCTATGAGTGTGTATGTATGTAGAAGTGTGTGTGAGTGTGTGTACTTACAAGAGGGGCAAAGAGCAAAGACTGAGACGCTTCCAGGGAATAAAACCTTCAGCATGAGCAAAGACAGAATTTACAGTGAAGATTCCGTGGCTGTTTGCGCAGCCTCACATTCATCACAGAGATAAAATAGTGTCGAGGCAGCAGCTGGCGGCCTCCAGCCACACCAGAGAACAGGTGAATTTGGGATTTGGCTTCTCTTGATGCTGTCCTCTTTTCCTTCTGGGATATACCCTCCCTTCCTGGATTCCTACTTCCTGACATGTTGTCTGCATTTCCAGGTCCCTCATTTTCTCTCCCCTTCTCTGAAGGAGCCAATTCTTAGGAAGAGATCCAACAGTCATGTTTGTACATGAATTTGCGTTCCAGATCTCCTGCTGCCTCACAGTTGGCCTTACCAGGGGTTGATTTTACCTACTCAGAATGAGGAGGAGGGCTGGGTGTCTAGTCTGCACTCAGCTTTTTTTCTGCATCTAGGAATCCATAGCAGGAAGTGGGTCTCCCTCCCCGCTGCCTGCGTCGCTGGGGCCAAACACCACATTTGCACAGCCAGACAGCTTCTCAGAGGAGAGGCACCTTAAGCTCTTGGCCCTGGAACAACAGGTTTTGTTTCTCATCACTTTAATTAATGGAGTAAATAAATATAGCCGGAGATCTGCCTGAGGTTGTAACTTGCTTTCATTTCCCCTCTTTGTTCTAGTGAAAGTCCTTTTGCTCATCCTCATAAAGTAAATGCCCCCTGAGGCCCTGGGGACCGTACGTAGAAGGCATGCTGGGGAAAAACAGGGGAACTTCCTGTTTCTTAGGAGTAGAAAAGAGCTGCACTAAGCAGGAAAGTATTGGTGTTGGAAGACATTATTATTATTGTTGTTGGTACTGGAGATTGAACTTATGACTTGGCATTTGCAAGGCAGGTGCGATGTCACTGAGTTACAGCCCTGACCCTGGAAGACATTATTTATTTTTGAAATTCCAGTGAGGGAGAAGATGTTGATTTTCTGGAGGGCATGATCTTAATGGAAAGAAAGTGATTCTAGGTTTACAAAGAATGGCCATTGGACACAATCTTGGGGCAGGCAGAAACCTGAGGAAAATCTGGGAAGGACTGAAGGATCTGGATATTAAATACTGCAACAGTATACATTCAGTCATGTGCTTAGCACTGATGAGTAGCTTTTTTTTGCATCAAAACCTGATAGTGTCACACAACAGGGTTGAGAAAACTACTGCCCAGGATCCGCTGATGGACTGTGAAGGGCTAACTGGTCAACAACATCATTAGGCAGCCAGAAGTGCATGGGGGAGAGTCCAGGCTTTCTCTGTGTTTACATAAAATTTCGACCATTCCTTTTCTGGGTCTACATAAACCCTAAGATTGAGGGGAATTTTATAGGGAAGGAATTGAGCCAAACAAATGAGGAACTGCTAAATAAGAAAATTCATTTGTGGCCTTGGGAGGAGTTCCTGGGGCTATAATAAGCAGTGGATAGAGCAGGGAAGTACCAGACATGGAGGTGGTCTCCATAGACCGGTGACACTTATCCTCATCTTGCACTTATGAAATGTTCAGTCAAAATCAGCTAAGCTGCCATGGTAGTATGTACCTGTAATCCCAGCACTCTGGCAGACTGAGGCAGGAAGCTCTTAGTTTGAGCCTAACCTGGGCAACTTAGTGATGTCATGTGACCCTGTCTCAAAAGGGCTGGGAATGCAGCTCATATAGCTCAGTGCAAAGTCCTGGATTCAGTCTCCAGGACTGAAAAAAAAAAGGCAAACACAAACACAACTCCAAGTCTGTGGTCTGTGTCTGTTCCCACTGTATCTTGTATGTGTGTTTTAGTGGATGCCATAAAATACCTGCTCTACATATGCTCCATTCTGAACCACCTGTAGGCAGGATTTGCGCCTATCTGGATCTCAGCTCTGGGCACATAGTAGGTATCAATCAAATGGCTGAATGAATTCATGTGCTGTTATTTCTCTGGGCCCAAGAGCAATACTTTGTATTTAATAGATCCATATCAGTTTCTCCTGTAGAACAACAAAAATCTCATCTATGTTCTCTGCATATCAGAAACAGGAGGATAAAACTGAAACTAAGCCCCTGTGAAAATATCAAACCCCGCCTGTTGTTCCTTTGCCACAATTTAGAATGTTTATCATTGAATTGCATTAAAATACATATTCCTATAAGACTCGTTTGGGCGCACAGACAAAAGATGAATGTGCCTGTAGTGTATTTTATGTTTTTACCAAAAGTACACAAGGCTGGGTAATTGAGAAAGAAAGTAAGTTTATTTTGGCTCACAGGTCTGGAGGGCCAAGAGCATGGCGCCCTATCTGCTCAGCTTCCCGTGTGAGTTGTGTGCTGTTTCAACACAACTGAAAACCAAAACAGGTGGGAACGTGCAAAAGAGGAGCAACAGAAATGGAAGGAGTCGACTTTGCTTTGTAACAACCTGCTCTCTAACTAATTCAGTCCCGTGAAATGTGGAGAGACCTCCCTGTGCGAGGAGGGTATTCATTGCTGCTTTGGTCTGATCACTCTGAAATCCCCATCTTGCAACATGACTGTAGCGGGGACTACTAAGGTTTGGGTGGATATCCCCCAAGAGTGTACATGTTGAAGGTGTGGCCCCAAGTCCATGGCATTACCGGGATACGATGGAACCTTTAAGAATTGGGGCCCAGAGAGAGGTCTTCTGGCCATTGGGGACAAGCCCTGGAAGGACTCCAGCCCTGTCCCCTTTCTTTTTCATTCTAAGACATGAGGTAAATGAGCTTTCTCTGCCACATGCCTCCTTCTCAGTGGGCTGCAATGGTCCTGAAGACACGGGACCAATTGAGCATGAACTGCAGCCTCCAAAACTGTAAGGCATAGGAGATCTTTCCCCTTTTATAAACTGATTATCTTAAATATTTGTTAATTAAACAGGAATCAGTTTCAACATGAGTTTTGATGGAAGCGAATCAGAGCGTTACATTTCTAGCAGTTGTTATCAATATTATTGTTTTTTTTTTCCTAAAAGGAAACATTTTACTGCTTTCAAGAGGTAAGATTCAGAAATAGCCATTTCTCAGTCTTTAGGGGAAGTAGGTTGTAAAATACTTCCTATCAAATTTTGGGGAAGAATGATTCCTTCTTCCACAGGAAACAGATATATACTGAACTTTTCATTGTACATTTTACTTCTGCTGAGTTTACAGCCTCCTTAATGGGAACCATGACATCAGTTTAAGTAGAACATAAAAAAATACTGTTCCCTGAGCTATCCACCTACTGGACAATACAGCATCAAAAGTGGACAACAGCAGAGGTAGTGGTGGTGTCCTTGAGCCTCAGTCTGCCTGAGACATTTCTCTCTCATCCATGTGGAGCTCAGAAAGAACAACCACGGATCCACCACTCTGACTTCCTCTTCTAGAGACTGACGCATGTGGAGGAGGAGCAGATCAGAACTGGTGCACAGCGATTAGAATTATTCCTCTCTTGAGCTGGGTGGGGGAGGAGGTGGGTCTGTCTTCATTCCCGTCACCACCACCCTAGCTCTGAACTTCAGATCTTGCGAGATCAGAGACTGCGGCAGCCTGAAAGTGGGGCAGAGCCGGCTCTGTGTGTGGGTGAGAATTGCCTCTGAATCATCCCCTTTTGCCTCCCAAGTGTTGGTGGAAAACACTAGTAGGAAAGAAGATCCAAATATTACCAAGATCCAGCAGGGTGAGTCTTTGGAGGTTTTCAGCAAGTCTTTCCTTTAGCAACTGGAGGAGTTGGTTGTAATTCATGCCAATTTGTTGCAGCAAGACTCTATTAAGTGCTTGCTATGCATCTGATGCATTCACTAGGGTGATACTAGAAAATTCAAAGTCTTGACTTTGGCTTTCAATGAACTTATCACTAAGAAGATGATTCATTCTTCACTCATTCATTCATTCATTCATTCATTCATTCATTATCACTTTCCGAGTTTCTACTTGGAGCTTTCTGTTGTGCTAAGCTCTGAAGGGGACACTGGCCTAGATATGACACCACCTTCCAAGAATCTTGCTGCCCAATAGCCTGATAAGGGAGATAGGTGCCCACAAAATGAGGGAGAGGGCTGGCAAGCTGTGGCAGTACAGGGGGGTGGGGGCAAAGAGGAGGGTTATTTCCAGCTCATGCATGTGTTGAAGGGGAAGAAATGGTGTTGGAAGCATGGTGAAGCATTTCTTGGAAGAAATGGTGTTGCATAGCATGGTGAAGGATGAGCAAGCATCAGTGAAGAAATAATGAGATTTGTGAGCAGTTTGGTTTCAGGAGACAGAGGTAACTGCACTTCAGTAATTTAGGGGGCGGGTTGGAGGATTCAGGCAAGGAAAAGAAGAGATTATTTGAAACTGTGGCTTGTTCTTATATCTCCTGAATATATACACAACTAACTGGGGAATAATATAAGCGACATGACTTACTAACTGAAGTCTTGCATACTTCTGATGGGAGTGCAAATTAGTATAACCTTTTAGGAGACTGGGTAGTATTTGCTAAGTTTAAAGACACAGTTATCCTAAGACATAGATATTCCACCAGCAGGTGTATGCTCAGTGGAAATAGGTACACACATTCATCAAAAGACTTCTATGAGAATATTCACTGTAGCACTTCTAGTAGTCACAGATTGTCTTGGAAACTGCCAACATGGTCATCAATATAGAATGGGGCAATAAACTGTGGTATGCCCCCAACTGTGGGCAACAGTGTGGATGAATCTCGTAAGTGTAACACGGAGTGGAAGAAGCCAGACACAAAAGTGCATGCACCACATGATTCCATTGTTTTGGTACCAACGATTGAACTCAGGACCCTCCACTTGCCAGGCAGGCATACTGCCACTGAACTACATGCCTGGCCCATGATTCTACCTTTATGTGCAGTCTAAAAAATGAAAAAAATTAATATATGCTAATTAAATCAGGATAGCAGATACATTTTGGTAGGTCGTTACTATAAACAGCATGGCAAGGTTCTGAGGGATGTTTTTGTCCTTTTTTTGGGCACATTAGTAGCATGTAGATATTTCCTGTGCCAGAATTCAGTGAGCTCATCTAGGACGTTGTACCTCAAGAAAAGTAGGAAGTGATCTGTAGTATACAGTGAGACCTTGGGTTTGAGGTAGATAGTAAGAGGTGTAGGCATTTATAGTGTAAGACAGGTGTCATTAGGAAATTAGATCCTCCTTGGTTGACTCGTAGGAGGTCTGGTCTTTGTACCATTAAACCCATCACCTCAGTATCCCCAAATACAGCCTCATCTAGTTCCTTTTGTTTTGGCAGCTGGTCACAGTATTTCAGGAAGCAGAACAAGGTTGTTGGCAAAACAAGTTTAGCCCCTTGTGACTCAGTCTCTGTGCATTACCAGTGGGCACTGACTCTGCCCCTTGATTTCCACATTTGGTAAATAAGGGTAAGAGTTTGGGGCTGTTCTGACAGATGTTGCTATGATTCACTCCTAACCCAATTATTGCCTGCTTGCCAGACTACAGCAGGAAGAAGAATATGACAGAACCATGTAAATATGAGAAGTGACACTGGATAGTCACACTGGGGGAGGAAGGCACACGCTTGCCAGGTCCCCTGAGTGGTGTGGGCAGGATCAGGGCACTGTTCCACAGTGCTTGGCTCTTTTGGAAAAGTCTTCCATGGAGCCCTGAGTGCTCTGGTCTTAGCAATTCGTTTCCCCTCACATTTGACCAAACCACTAAACGACCTTTGTCCTCTATTCTTCCAGTGAAGAGGAGATCTCAAGGGTCAGTGGATGTAATGTCCCTTCAGCAACAGGAAGGTCACTTCTCTGTACTGTAGAGAAAAAAGTAGGGGAGAGGAGACAGGAGACAGGCCCAGATGCTCATCATTCCTTTAGGCTTTGGCTAGTGTGCTGTCCTTTCCACTTCACTTGCCAGGATGTCATAGAGATATGGAAAGAGATGTGGCAGAATGTGCCATTGTTCCTGACTGCCTGGGATCCCTGCTTAGGCCAGAGCTGCAGGGAAAGGAGGAGAGAAGGCAGAACATGAGTCAAAATGCTGTCTTCTTTTCAGGGTCCCCACTTGATAGTTTTCATTTGACACTCTTTCTATTGTCTAGTGACTGTCTCTTGAGTAGTGTCTGCTAGGGCTTGGACACTGGAGAGGCCATGGTACCCACACAAATGAAACTCGACCTTGGCTCCATGGAACTCACAGATGGCAAACGAATATTAAAAGCTATGCACACAAAGGAATCAGGAAATGGGTCTGTGATAACTGCAGGGGAGAGAATAAGGGTGTCAGAGCATGTCATAATGTGTTCTAAACCAGCTTGAGTTAGCGAGGGAGGGCCCTGCAGAGGTGATGATTTAAAGCGGGACCCTGAAGGCTGAGCAGAAGTTACTGCATGAAGAACATGAGGGAACATTCTTAGCTGAGAGAGAACAGCCTGCTCAGATGAGGCAGGAAGGGCAATGGAGTGCACAGAAACCCAGAGAAGGCCAGGGTGGCTGAAGATTGTACACAAACAGGGGAAAGTCCCAGAGCCACTGGGAGAAGGTGGTCACCATTCAGACCAGAGGCCTGTGGGCTGTGGGAAGAGTTTAGATCTTGATTGTGGATGTGCTGACTTCTGATGGAGAGTGGAGGAACAAGACAGTATGAGAGATGAGTCCTGGATTTAATCTAGGCAAAGAACATGGCAGGCTGCACAGAAGGAATGGCCATAGTGGTGGAGTGGAGTGGATTACGTCTGGCTGGTAGAAGGGACACAGTTTGATGACAAAAGTGATGAGTGAGAGAAAGGCATTGGGAGGTATGACCTCCAGAGTTTAGACCTTTGCAACTTGAGGGGTGATAGTGACACTGCTGGGATGGCTGCTAGCTGAGATGGGGGAAAACAAGGTACAGAAGATATGCAGAGATCATAGCATTTTTTAAAAACTGATTTAATCTATAGGGAAGTCCCTTCCCTATAGATAAAAGAACTGACATACAGGATCATCAGAAAATTTGGCCACCATATAAGATCCAGTTGTCTGTATCTTAGAAGCAAGGTGCTTTATGTTCATTTTAGAAACTGATGTCTGTTGTATAGTTCTGCGGTGTGTCACTATTTATAGAGCCACTGCAACTACCTCACCCCACTTTAATTTTTACCAGTGCATTTCTATGAGATAAACAAAACTGTTATCACTATATCCACTTTATGGGAAAGGATATTGAAGTCATTAACTTGGTCTCAGCCAGACAGCAAATGGCTGATATGAATGGTATCAGAACTTGGAGGCCCTATGGCTCTCTGCCTGTGCTTTTCCTGTCACTCCTCACTGCTAAGGTTCACAAACACTAGGATCAGATCAATTTCTTGACCAACTGAAGTCAAGCTATTTACCTAACCTCTCTGAGCCTCAGTTTCTTTACCTGTAAAATGGAGCAAATAGTATCTGCCTCAAAGACCAGCAATCAGAGTTCAGTGAACAGCTGTTTATCAGACTGTTTAGCACCATGCTTAATACAGGGAAATCTTTTGCTGAATGCTCATGTCTCAGCCCTGAAATCCCCTTTCCCTTGAGAAGCAGCTGCCTGCAAAGCTAGGGAAGGCCCAGAGAACTGCTGGCCAAGTTTTCCTTAAGGGCCCATAGGACCATAGGACTGTTCCTTAAAGAGTTAGAGCACAGTGTTCTCCACCTGACCCACAGGGGTGTAGCCAATCATAGGACCTTGTAAATTCTTCTCCCATAATTTCTTTCATGTTTCTCTTTTCTCTACTGTCTTTCACACAGCCACAAGACAGAACACTCCTTCTTCCACCTGATCCATCACCGCAATCTTTAATGAGAGTTTTCTCAACCTAACATGTATGTCTCTGGGTTTTTCATTGTCCACACAAAAATGCCTAGCCATACTGGTCAATAAGTCGGTATCTTTATTGTTTTGTGTCAATCTTCCTCAAACTCACTTCAATGGTATGTAATAGAAAATTTTCCTTCTGATAAAAAGCTAGTCTATCATCTCTTCATATAGCACCCCAAGTCCCCCTACTGCACCTCTGACCAGGTAGTTCCTTCCCCAGAACACTTCTCCTTTTTATTTCTAACTATCTTTCCATTTCTTCAAGGTCTTACTCAAATCTTACCTTTGTAAACTGTTTCTGACTCTCTAAACCAGAAATTTCTTCTTAAATTCTGGAACCACTTAGTAAATTTTCTAAGTCCTAAAGCCTGGGATGGCTTCTTCTTCACTATTATAGCCAGAAATCACAGTACAGCAGCCTATAGACCATGAAATAAGAGCCTTTGGATATTATAAATGTAAATGTCCTCTGGTATATACTTTAAGTCTACAAAAATCCAAGGTGTAGATCTGTATTTGATTAAATACAAAGAAAGACTTGTGATCTACCATTGCTCTGTGCTGTGCAGGGGATGCCACAATAAGTGAGGCTGATTCTATGCCTTCTGGGAGAAGAATGTAGTAGAAGATAATAGATGCTTCACCATCAGTCAGATATGTGCCACACTAGAACAGTGGAATGCTAATACATTTTATTAGAAAAGACCTCTATTCCAGATGGAAGCAATGAGAGAGGTGTCATGGGTTGACTTGTGTTTCTCAGAAAGATAGTTACTCTCCCCTCACCCACATGTACCACAGCATTTTGACTACTGATCTACTTCGGGGACTTGTGGCCAACTACCTTCTAAAAGTATTAAATGGAAAATTCCACAAATACCCCCCCCCTAAGTTTTCAAGTGTGGCTTTTCTGAATATTATGATAAAATCTCCTGTCATCAATTCCACCTTTCTCATGGTGTGAATCACCACACTTGTCCAGCATTTTCATGCTGCATACAACACTTTCTCCTTATTCATCTAGGATTGGTCTCACTCAGCAGACTGTCAGAGTATCACTGTTTGTGCTCAGATCACCATTTATTTACTTGTTCATGGTCCAAAAGTGCGAGAGTCACAACGATGTCAATTCTTATAGGCCAAAAAGAAGATAAACATAGTTACTTTAAGTTTTACTTCATAAGAAAAGAAGTTGTATGTTGTGGCTGTTAGGATCTATGGCAAGAACCAATCTTTCAGTGAAACTGTAAAGAAGAAAAAGAAAGTTTGTGCTAGGTATGTTGGCGTACCACAAAAGGCAAAAGTGATGAGAGAGTGCATTCTTTACTACAGTTTATTATTATGATTGTTCTATTTTTAGTTATTGTTGCCCCTGTCTTACTGCTCCTGATTTATGAAGCAAATTATGCTATAGATGCGGCTACAAAGAGCTTGGTACTATTTGTGTTTCGGGCCACCAGTGGTAACCTTGGAATGTACCTCCTGTGGATAAGGGGGGGGCTATGAAATAAAATCTTTGGAGATGTTATTTGACTAGAGTAGGCTTTAAATCTAGTGACCAGTGTTTTTATAGGGGAAGAGAGATTGGGTGACACACAAGTGGGGGAAGCCATGTGAAAGAGGGCAGATGTTATAGTGATGCAGCTGTAAGTGAAGAAACGCCAAGAATGGCCGGAAGCCACTAGAAGAAAGAAACGAGACAATTCTTTCCTTTCTATGGCCTTGTGAGGAAGGATGGCCCTGCCAAAACTGTGATTTCAGATTGCTGGGTCTCACTGGGAGAGAATAGATTCCTACTGATTTGATCCACCCAGTGTGTCACACTTTGCTAAGCAACTCTAGGAAATTAATGTAGAGGGTAGCTGAAGGAGGCAAGTCCTGAGTTGAGGGCAAACCCCTTGAAAGGGTGTTTTCCATGTTACAAAAGGCACGTGGTTGTTGTAGGCACAGGGAGATGGGAAGCTGGGGAGACTGGATTCCAGGAGAGCTCTGAATCAGCGTGGCGCTGACCGAGGTGCTGACGGGACCAGGGGTTTGGGGAAGGTTGCTGGGCCTTCCCCAGGTTGAGGACCAGGAGCAGGATGGGAGGCACTCAGGGTTGGGAGCTGGGTTCCCTCATGCTTCCTCCTTTCCTCTCTCTATTTCCTCTCTTCCTTTCTCCTCTCCCTTCTCTTTGAACAACCAGGACGCCATAGCATCTAATCCTCCCCACTCCTTGTAATACCACTGCTTCTGGTGACTGGCTTCCTATGACTGAAAAAGAACCTCTTCAGGTAGCACATACAGCCTTCATTTTTTCCCTCCCTCCCTCCTTAGATTGATGTCCACGAACATTTACTTTCTTCTGCTCTCTTGCTTTCCGTCTCCCTTTTCTCATGAAGCAGGAAGAATCAGGCCAAAGAGCTAAAAAAGAAAACTCTAGACTCTACTTCATCTTTCCTTCAGAACAGTTGTTGTTTATGAGGTTTTTTAAAATAGAAATTCAGTAAATCCTGTGATACTAACGGATGGCTATATATACATATATTTACAAATTAAATTAGTCTCTAGGGGATACCCTGCTAAAAATAATGTTTATGTAAATCTGAGTCTTTTCAGACATCTTTCTCCTCTTGTTATATTTCTTCCTTTCCTTAAGCTGTGAGTGAGGCCACTAGAAAAAATGGCCAGAATGTTGGCTGATTGACCAAACATTTTCTTTATTCAGGAATAAACTTCTATAAAAGGCAGGAACAGGCTTGGAATTGAAGAGAAAATACTGACAGGTGGTTTAGGTGACAAAATTGTGGCAACCTGGCCTACCTGATAGAGTATCTGTGAATGTGAATGCCAGACCTTCACTTATTAGTGATGTGATAGTAAAAGTATTTATTATTCTCTTAACATCTCAGCTTCCTTGTCAATGGAATGGAGATATTATGATTCACTGAATTTATTTTTGGATCTAGGATACATACATACATAGGAGAAAGTAGATGCTTTGAAGTCATAGCAGTTAGCATGATTAGACAGACTTAATTTTTCTTTGGCTGAGAAATTTATTATCAGTAATCCTTTTGGGTTAGAGGGAAAGCAAAGTTCAGGGATTGAAGCTTTCTAGGATAGAAGATATGGGTCCCAGACTCACAATCAAAACTGGTAACACCGAGAAGAGATCTCAGATTTCAGGAGTTATTGGAGAAACCCTCTTATTTAACATATGAGAAAATTAATGCCCAAATTTTGGAAGTATCTTGGCCAAGGTCATAAAGCTTGTTACAAGCTCATGGCCTATGGCTTAAGATCAATTGCTTACCATCTTTTGCTGTGCATGAGTCTGTGTCTGCATGGGTGTTTAGTCCATAAAAGGGCAGCAGTGGTGGGCCAGTTGCTGTCCAAGGCTTCACTTGGCCATGTTCCATGCCCCTCTGCTGTTGAAGTCAGCACTGTCTTTTCTGAGGGAAGAGCTTTGTTTCCTTGGAGCTTCTGCCCTGAGATTTTCCCAGGGCTCCACAATCTATGCTCTTGATGGGTCTTCTGGAAGACCACTTGGAACTAAATACCTACTTGGTCCTACTTTCTCCAATGCTCTGTGCATTCACAGGTTCCTGGAAATCTGGCCTCTGGCAGGACTGAGAGAGGGCTTTGGAAATAGGCATTCCCCAAGGACAGGCATAAGTCAGGCTTATAAGAACAAAGGCTGCAAGAATTGAGCCAGACCCAATGAACAAGCACTCATCACATGAGTCCTCTTGACACTCCAGGGCTCAGTCACATCTGTTGTGTTTTATAGATGAAGAAACTTGAGTCCAGTGCAATACATTATCAGAGCAGACCGCCATGCTGCTAAGTTTGTGTGTAGACCTAATGCTGGGGTTCTAAGTCCATGTTCTTTCTACTTCTTCCAGCCTTCTTTGCTTCTGCTCTTTCCTGCCTCACATATGCTTGCTACTTATATTCCTCTGCCTCTGAACTGTCATTCCTTTCTTGGTGGACAGGAATCTTCTATTTCATAACTCATAAGAGCAAGAAGAGACCCAGGGGATCAATATTTTCATTTTAGCTCCTAGGATTCTAAGGTTTAGGAAGCATTTATAACTTGTCAAGGATTTACAGTTTAGGACAGAGACCAGGGAATTATAATGTTAACTGAGCTCTAGCTAAGTCCAGGTATTGTGCTGGAGGAGATGATCTCACACAGTCCTTTTGATGACACCATTAACAAACATGATCACCATCACCATTTCCACATGAGGAAGCCAAAGCTCAGAGATGTTACGGTGTTCATTAAAGGCTGCAGAACAGACGGAGCAAAATTTTCAATATTTGCTTTTTCCTTTCAAGTCAGAGTTGTTTTATGCTTTTAAAACCACAGCCATTTCTTCTGTAGTCAGCTGGATGCTGCGATGGTTTCTTTTGAACAATTAATTTCTGAAACACCAAAGGCATCGATTCGAAAGATACAGGCAAAACAAGAGCATTTTTATTTTGTCACCCTTTTGGGTCTGCATTCCCAGACAAGTCTTATTGTCTGGTGAGTCAAATAAAGGCCTTTGTTAGGCCAAGCAGAAGTAATTCATAACTTAGGACTTAACAAGAATATTTCATATCTATTATGTATTTTTTATATGCCAGGTAATATGCTAGTGGCTCTTACCTAGATAGTACCATTCAGGTCTTACACAATTGCATTATTGTCCTTATTATACAGATGAGAAAAGAAGGTTGAAAAGAGTAGCTGACTGTCCAATTTCATCAAGCAGACTGGAGACTGGACCAGGATCTGAACGAGGCAATTCCTCTCTGGACAGTAATGCTTAGCTTTGATCACACGGTAAGGTTCTCTGTGGAGTTGCTGAAAAGTGATGTCATGTCTTTCCCTAGATCTCCCAAATCAGGTCTCAGGGGGCATAAGTCATTGAACATAGGTGCTTTTTAAGCCCAGCAGGTGATTCTGATGTACAGTGACAGTTAAAGCAATTGGTCCATGGGAAGAAGTGTTTTCATGACCCAGGAACAGTGCCCAATTGACTGAGTGATACCCACATCCATCAGCCCTTTGATATTATGAGAAGACCTTGGCCTCTGACCCTCTCCTTGAAGCCAAGGAGACAAATACTATAGATATTTGCTTCCAGCTCTGTCCAAAAAAATACACTACAAGACACCCACATAATTTTACATGTCTTTCTGGGTGTGGTGGTGAATGTCTGTAATCCCAGCATTCAGGAGGCAGAACCAAGTGGATTGCTATGAGTTCAAGGCTAGCTTGGGTTACATAGTGAGTTCAAGATCAGCCTGAATTACAAAGTGAGACTCTGTCTCAAAAAACTAAAGAGAAAAAAATTATACATACTCTTAAAATTGTGCTTTTTAAAAAGTAGAAAAAAATGTGAAATTAATTTTCAATATGTATTTTATTTAACCTAACATGGAAAAAATATTATTGCAGTGCATAATAAACAAAATTTTAATGAAACACTTTTTGATTTTACCATTTGTAAATCTGGTAGGCATTTTATTTTTGCAACATATCTCTTATGGGCTTGTCCTATGCTTATAATATAGCTTATTTTAAATAATTTTCACCGGCCCAGTTTCTCCTCCCAAGTTCCCACATTCGTACATAAATTATAGCAGTGTGCCCGGGAGAAGCCTTCTCTTATTGAATTTTTGTGGCTTCCCAGGTACCAATCTATCTTATTATTCATACAGCAACTGTTCAATACATAAGAATCAATCTCTGATCACCCAAATGCCCAGTGCACCTTTCTGAAGAGGTGAACTCTGGGGGAACTTCCAGGAACTGGCTTTTGCAATATGACAGAAGGTTAGAGATCCTTCTTCACCCCTTTTCTTTGTTGATTTGTTTGTTTTTCAGAGGTGAACTGTTTTCTTGGAGAAGCAGTTCAATGATATGAATCAGGAGATATAAAAAATATTCACTTATTTTGACCAAGTAATTTTGTAAGGAAACAATCTGGAATCTGAAGAAAGTATGGTGTCGAGAGATGTTTATCAAGGCCTTCCTTTTGAAATAAGTGGACACAACCTGCATGCTCCGTGTCCCTGCGCCAATTATGGGGTTGAGAGTAGCCAGAAGCCTCAGAAACTATGCAGCCATTTCAAATAATATAAGAGAGTTACCATGCGGAGGACTTTTATGTAAAAAGATGAAGAAGAAACAGAGAGAATCAAAATGTTTATGCAGAATTATAAGTATGTAAAAATATCTCAACACAGCATAGTGACGGAAAGAAAATACACCAAGGAATTCAAAACACTGTCGTTATCTTTTGGTGGTTAGATGATGGAAATTTTTCCTTTATTTATTCCTACTTCTTCTTTTTTTTTTTTTTTTGAAATGCAGCGAGTACATATTCCTTTCATATGAAACAAGCTTTATTATAACAATGTTAAGGACAAAAAAACCCCAACTTTAAAGAGGCAATTAAAAAGTTTCTGTCGGTGTGCGTTGTTAGGGAAGCATTTGGTTATACCCATAGGCTTTGGGGAGGGGGAAGAGAGGAGGATTGTGGGTAGCAAGGCCTCTCTCCTGCCAGGGGGGGATTTGCATTTTGCACACTGATGCATCATTTCTGACAATTTGGAAAGTCTTTTCCTGGAGCCTTGGACTGGGGCTGCTCCTTAAACAAAAAGCGGGTTTGTGAGGAAGACGCTTCTGCAGTGGTGTTGGCACAACAAAGTCATTCTTCAGCCCGAAGCTGCAAAATGGACGCATTCAGTGCGCTCAGGAAGGCGGGGGTTGGGCAAGGGGGCTGCTCTAAGTCTAACACGAAGGGCCTGAGATGCCCCTTCTAACATTAGAATCTCCTTAGCATTAGAATCCTTGTCTCTAGATACTGAGCTTGAAGCGCTGTGGACTTCCAGAGTCTATAGGTTCCAAAAGGGAGATTCATAAGTTTTGTTTACTTCAAAATAACCTGGCAGGAGGAAACCTTTGCTGAGATCTATCATAAGGGAGATATAAATGTGCCCACTTCATAGTTGGTGAACCTGAGGCTCAGAGACATGAAGGAAGTCACTAAAGAGAAGAGGAGTGAGCACCTTTCGAGTTCAAATTGGGGTCTCTCTGACTCCAGAGCTCATGCACTTTCCGTCGTATGATACGATTGGCCTCTTTTTCCCGCTCCCCTCTCCTGGGACTACAGATGTAGGGAAAACCTCTGCAAGACAGAAAATCAGACTGTTGAACTAGCTCCTAATTCTGACCAACCACCCCCTTGCATTTTGTACCAAAATGCTCAAAGAACATTAATCAAAGAGAGTGTGCATCTAGGGTGCATGTTTAGCGTTCACCAGGGGTGAGGGGCAGTAAGACTGGGAGGGGTTATTTAGAATGCAAACCCACCCAAGACCAGGATCACCCATGTGTCATCCTGTCCTGACAAGGACTGACAAAGGGTCCTGTGTATTCACAGGTGACGGGGGTCGCCGTCCAGTGGGCAAGTGTGAGACTGATGGTGCTTTCACTGGGAGATGGAGGGATAACTCAGGCGAGCAGCACACATGTGAGCTGTCAGAGTGATTCACGGAGTAATTACGGAATAATACAGTGTAAACTATTAGGAGATAATAACAATAAGTCAGGATTCACTCATCGCTTTGAAAACTTGGGGCTGATGAGCCTGCTAGTTATTCACGAGTTCTGACAGTCTGCACACCAGTGTAATGGGAGCCAAGCCTGGCAGCTGGATGCAGCAGAGATAGGCCTATTATCTCCTTTTTTACATTAAATTGTAAGAATCTCACAATGGGAAAACATAAATGATAGCAGTTAGACTAATATCAGCACCCCCACCTCAGTAAAATGATAATTGCCAGACACCTAAAATCCCAAGAAATGAGAAGCACGGAGCCAGCTGAAAGCTGAAAATAAACCCAGGGTAAAATGATGGACACACTTTATTTTAACCAAAAGGAAACAGAAAATGAAAGGTCAGAATTTGCAGAGTGCCTACTATGTGTTAGGTAATTTACACACATTTCATCCAAGCGAATCCTCGTAGAATAGTGGGTGGGAAAGCTTAGCTTCCTCATGGGTTTCAGAAACAGTGCTTATATAACTAAATAGCACAGGCAATATAACAGAGATCATTGTGAGTGGGAAATGGGATTAGGACTCAAACAGGAAAGCCTTCACATCTAGGCGTCTTCTAACACTGCACAGTGAATCTTCAGACATCCATAGGTAGTCAGTAAAGACATAGATGTGGTGAACTGTGGGGGAAACTATGCTTTTAAGGGGTTGCCAGAGAAAAGTCCGTTTTCCCAGTGTCTCCACCAGGGTCACGAAGGATGTGCACAAGCAGGTTGAAGTGTACAAGGCATCGCCGCTGAGATGTTACAGCCACGCATTTACCAGTGTGATGGTGCCAGAGTCGAAGTCACTGATCCACTGTGCACGAAGTACCTATGTCAGGTCAGGATGAGAAGATTCAGCCCCTACACCCCAAGAACCCACAGGTCAGACACTCAGTCCCCAATCCAGACACACGTTCTCTGCACAGGAAATGTAGACACTCAGAGAGGAGGGCACCTAAATCACAAGACCCTTTGGAATGGAGGTGATATTGGAGTGATGTCATCACTCACCTTTGATTAGTAATTTGCTGGAGAGAGACTAGGAAGAAGGTGGAGGGAGCAGCTTGAGCCCAAACACCAATGTGTGGAGGTAGCTGGAGGCCTGGGACATGTGAACATCATTAAATGGGGCACGATGGAGCTTGCAGGTATGGAGACCCCTGTGAGGACAGCCCGAGGTTTCAGACAGATGGGCCACATACACAGCAGGGTCTGGGTGGAATGGCCGTGATTGTTAGAAGGACCCTTAGGGGCTAACAGGAGCTGGCAGGCAGGGAGTGATTTCTAGGCTTAGGACCTAGAATCGAGGCTGGAGGGGAAAAGGCAGAAGCAGCAGTGGACTGAGCTCAGCCATGGAAGGCAGAGCAGTGGGGGCAACAAAGGAGCTTCTTGCTAAATCTGAGCTGTCTAGGTCTGGGATTCCATGGTGGGTCAGGGGAAGATCTTGGGGAAGCCTTGACCAGAAGGTTCTTTTCCAAAAGCTTCCCAAGCGTTCTCTGGGGATGAATGCACTCAAACCTGGGGTGAGTTGCCATCTTTACATCCTGCCCTGCTCTTGTGGGGGAGTGTGGGGCAGGGCAGGAATGGTCTTGGAGGGTCCAGAGCTGAGCCTGCCTCCCGGGACTGCTGCATGCTGTCCCTGGGGCTCCAAGCACTTCTCTCAGCCAAGCTGTCTGAGTCACTTCCAAACTGAAAACAAAGGCTATCGCCATGGTGTTTCTGTATCAGTCGTTGATGCTGTAGATTCTCTTCCTCTGAGGCTGGCGTGGTGATACTACATCATGCTGAGGCCTGATGCAAAAAGAAAGGTCATTAACACTGACGCTGCCATCAAGATATGAATCTTTTGATGATTGTGGGTTTACTTTTCATATTGATTTTGATTTTAAAAATGGCACTGTATAAAAATACTGTTGATTCCAATGATTGAAATTTTGGGCATCCTTTATATTTTGCACCCGAGACAAGTGTCTTATCTTTCCTTGGTGCTGGGGAAAGGAACTGAAAGAAGGTAGGCACCAGGTGTATGCTAGGGGATTTGCAGAGCAAATTTTGTATGTGAGAAGGGTGATCTTCATGACAGCTCTGAAGTAGGGTGACTTTAGTGTCCTCCCACAGGTGGGACAGAGAAGCCCACAGATGGTGAAGCTGCTCAAGGGTACTTGTGTCTGGAGAGTGACCAGTACTTCCCAGGGATCTCTCAGAACTCCCCCTCCCCCACATCAGTGTTCCACATCTGGGACCACTTGATGGTGGTGTAATCTGGCAGACAGGAGGCTCAGAAGGTAATGTGGTTTCTGTTTACAGATGCAGAGAGGAACTGGATGATTGGATTTGTCAACGTGCTCATGGCACAGAGGAGCATGAAGGCTCCAAATCTCCACAAATGCCTTTAGTCTTCGACACAGAAGGATTCCTAGAGCAGAGTAGGATGATTCTTGGATGGAAATCTTTCTGGAGATGTTCCAGCTCTTTTTCTTCTAAGGTGGGGTCATGGCTGTGTGTTCTTGGGTCTTCCTCCCCCCATGAAGGGCCATGGAAAACAAGTGGCCCTGCGGCATCTCAGTTTCCACTGTCAAGGAATGCATTAGCACGTCACTGAGGTAGAGCAGACAGAGCCATTAGCTCTCTGGACTCCAAAGTCTTAACAGACCTAGATTCATTATGCAGCTCCACCATTTAATAGATTAATAGTGGCGTCTATTCATAGAGTCCTGCCTGGGCCCCTCTGCATACACTGGTTCATCAACCTTCATCATGGCCCTGCATTTTACAGTTGTGGAAACAGGCTCTAGAGTGTGATCTTGTCCAAATGCAGGTGATAGTCAATGGCAGTGGCCTAGTTTTAACACTGAGTGATCTGATTCCAAAGTCCTCTCTATGAAAAATTGGTCATGACCTGGAGGAAGTTATTTGGCAGTTATAGTCCCTCTTCGATCCTCAGTTTCCTCCAATAGTCAAAAGAGCTTTCAGCATTCTCAAGAAATTAGCTAATTCATCTGATAAGTCTCTGGAATTGCAGAAAGCAAAGAAAATGGGGATTTTGTTCTGATATTTTTTGGAAGGGCCTCAAATGGGATCTCACCTAGTAAGTAGAAGGGAGGAGACTGCAGCAGTCTGTGATGGGCATGAGGCAGAAGCCAGAGCCTGGCTGGCAAAGGCGGAGGATGTAACTGAGGATTCCACTGTGGCTTCCTAGAGAAGGTGATTCTAGCTTGGTCTCTGGGCAAGTGAGGGGAAGAGAATTCCAAGCAGAGGGAGTCATACAACTATCACGGAAGTAAGAGGGAGCTGGGGATGCATGCAGAGTGTGGTGCTGGAAGATGTAGCTGAAACATCACCTTCTGTGAAGGTGGGAGAACTGATGCTGGGGAAAGATGGGTGAGGGAGCAAAAATCTTACATGTTTCAGAGGTGCACAGATCACCAAAGGTTCATTATTATCCATTTACATAATATCTACACAATTAGAAATCCTTAGGCAGACATATATCTACAAAACTACAAAGGGGACAGAGCTTAAGAATGTTATGCTAAGAGGAAGAAGTCAGTCACAAAAAGAACAAACACTGTGTGATTCCATTATCTGAGGCATCTGGAGCAGCAGATTCCTAGAAACAAAATGGAATGATGGTGGTCAGGGCCTATAGGGCAGGGGCAAAGGGAAATCATTGCTTAGTAAGTACAGCATTTCACTTGAGATGATGAATAGTGCTGGAATTCGATTGTGTAGTTGTGTGAATATGTATGTCTAGCATAACTGAACAGTACAATTAGAAGTGGCAAAATTTGTCATCATTAGTGGCTTATCCTATAACTTTTTTAAAAGTTAAAAAATAAAAGCCAGGTGTAGTGGTGCACATCTGTAATCCTATCACCTTGGGAGGCTGAGGCAGGAAGATCACATTTGTTCACCCCAAGCAGGGGAGAATTTATAGACTTGGTGAGACTCTGCCTCAAAATAAAAAAGAAAAGAAAGACTGAGGATGTAGCTCTTTGGAAAGTCCTAGGTTCAGTCCCCAGCACTGGAAAACTGAAACAATGAACAGATTTTAAAAAAACAAACAACTTCCGATCACCAAAACAAAATCTCTATAGGGGATAAAATTAAGATAAAAATGTTGAGCAATATCAGACCTGGTGTTTTAGGGAGAGGTGGAGTAAAGCAGAGTGGAAGATGGGGAGCCAGGCCACATCCTGCAAGGTCTCGGATCTCATCTTCAGTAGACGGGGGTTCCAATCATAGAGGGAGGGTCAGCGTTTTTTTCTCTAAATCTTTTTGTTTTTGTGGTGCATATGGCCCCTTCAGCTTGGCTGTCTTAGAGTGGAAACAATCTTGGCAGTATGCAAAATGCGAAGCATGGTTGTGTTAAACGAAACCAAACCTTCATTCACAAAGACAGAGGTAGCGGGATTTGTTCCATAGACCATACTTTGCTGACCTCTGCTTCAGTCTTGGAAAAGTCACTCAGGGGATGCACTTTTTTTTTGGACATAATGTCTTGCTTTGTAGTTTAGGCTGGTCGTGAACTCAGTCTCAAACTCAGAAATCCTCCTGCCTCTGCCTCCCGAGTGCTAGGATTACAGGTGTGAGTCACTGCATCCGGCATTGTGGTATGTGGTACTGATTGCTGGTGGGAGTAAGTCTATGCCCGGCATTGGTGTATATGGTTACCAGGGATCACAAGGCAGGCGCTGGAACCACCCAGCTAAATCCCTGGCCCTGCACTTTGTATTTTAAGAAGCCACTTTGGCATCTATGTGAAGACTGTTTTGGATAGACATATGCTTAGAAAAGGTCCACAGAAACTTGGCGTTTCTTTTCTCCCTTTATTCCAGGCATACTCTTGAGTGGTGTAGGATGGAGTTGCCTTTTGAGGGATGACTCCTTTCTGACCTTGTACAAAGTCAAGGTATGATGGGTCCCATATTCCCAACATTGTAGGAAATACAGAATCTGCAGCTTTTGGACATTATCTTTGCCACAGCAAGAAGAGATGTTGTCTGACGTGGCAGTGGTGACAATGGATGGGTATTTGATATTTTGCAAGAGGTCATTTGTTAGTAAAACTCTACCTCAACTCTGCCACCTCCCACATGTCCCCACATTTCAGAGCTCTGATTCATTAACTCCAACTGCTGGAATCACAGGTAACACTTTCAGTTGCATTTTAAGCAGGCAAGGATGACTGCTTTAAAGGTGGCCCCTCTGAAAAGGTTAATATTATAAATGCATCTTAAATGCCTAATACATAACCAAGTGCCACAAATATGAAAATGTCAGTAGCATTAAAACCGAGAGAGCAAGAAAAAAGAATCAGGTCACCTTTGCTCTCTGTGTGCTGCATTACATGAAGGTCCAGGAAGCTATGTTAGACTGCTGGCTGCTAGAGAAATACCTTCAGCTCTTCTGGTGACTGATGGGCCAAGCCTGGGAGCAGATAGGGACTAGGAAAAGAACGGTGTCCAGAGAACAATAGTGGTGAAGTGACGTTATGAGGGGCTAGTTTCAACCTACCACTCTTGGCTTCCTCCAGTGGAAAGCAGAGATGGTATTATTCCTGCCTCAATCACTGTCATAATTACTTTCTCATTGCTGGGACAAAATACACAGCACCCACAAGTTAAAGGGGCAAAGGTTTATTTTATAATTTTATTTTTAAAGGTTTAAAATGTTTAAAGGTTTAAAAGGTTTTAAAAGGTTTATTTTATAGTTCATAGTTTATAGGATCTATAGTCATCTGGTTCCCAGGTAGGGCCAGGTAGCAGAGGGGCCTGGCAGAGAAGAAACAGTCCACAGCATGACAGGCAGGAGGCAGGCAGCAGTGAGGTGTTCTTTTGGTTTTTATTCCCTTCAGACTATAAGCCCATTGCTTGGTGCCACTCAGATTTGGGGTGGGACTTCCCTCTTCAGTAACCCTCACCCACATCTACACTAAGCCAGTCAGTGGGTTAATCCTGTTATTTGGGAGCCATCATCCACTATCACACACCCGTGATCCAGCCAGGTCCCAGGAGCCCCACCTATAAGACAATGAGGCTGAGGGTTAATCTAGATACAAGACACTGCACTAAACTCACTAGAAAGTCCAGAAAAGTCTGAATTAGCTTCAAATAAAGATTGGATACTTTTTTAAAAAGCACTTAGCACAGTGAATGGTATACAGCAAGTTCTAAATAAATATATATCAGTTGTCTATTCTTTTAGTTCATCTTTTCTTTTTTCCTGGGCCTTGAGGTTGATTAACATTGGCTTCAATTTTAAGTATAGCCTCCCTTAGATATGACCGAGTTTTTCTGGTAGAGACTTTCCTAAAATTAGAAGGGAATAGGTGGGAGCATTTCAAGTGCATCGGTGATTTAGAGAGGGAGGCAGTCTCGATCGTCAAATTAGCCTCTGGTCTCTCCAGCTGGCTCTGTGAAGGTACAATCAGTGTGCGGGGGCGGGTGGGGGTGTGACGCATGTGCATGAGTAAGTATGTGCATGTGTGTTTGATGGGTTGACCAGGCCTGGATGAGGTAAGGCTCACTATATACCCGGAGGGCATCACTGAATGAAGATCCCACCCGCAGGTGCCAACCTGTGCTTGCCTGGCCCTGAGACTTAGCGCCCCCTTGAACTCCAAGCCATAGGTACTGCACACCCCTTGGTAGAGTCTCAAGTTTCGCATGGTCATATATACGCAGGGACAGACAAGGTCCAAAATGCAGCTGATACAGAAGAGCTGATACCCTTGTCCATAAGGTCCTTGCAAATAGGTCCTGGGTTTCCTTAAATTTTGGGATTTTCAGGAATTCAAAAATTGTATCCAGTCCAGTGGCAATCAAATGTTAGTGTGCATCCAAACACTGTAGGGAGAACCTGTCATGTCTAGAGTCTGGACCGCACCCTAAGACTCTGGTCTGCCGGGTCTGAACCTTGGGACCTCAAACGTGAGTGGTTAATGTGCTTGCTGTGGCCTCACTCTGAGTAATTATAAGGAGGGTTGTCTGGGGAGAGCTTATACACTTAGGGTGACATATCAATCCAGCACTTACACCAGGGAGGTTTGAGGTGGCTTTGGGAGAGTGTAAATCAGGGACTGTCAAACTAAGCATCTTTTAGTAAAATAATTTCAGTGGTCTACAGCCACACTCATTTGTTTGCCTGTCATCTCTGGTTGCCTTCCTTTTTTAATTTTTAAAAGTGTATTTCTTATTAATTTTATAAAACAATGGGTATCAATATGGCTCATCTCGTATTTTGATCATGTCCACCCCTGCTGTTATCAGGTCATTATATTATTACAAGGCCAGAGCTGAGCAGCTGTGAGAGAGGTCCTGCAGTCCACGAACTGTGGTATATTCACTATGTGATTCCTTCCAGAAAGTTTGCCAAGGCTTCTTTGTATTATTGTCCCACAGTTATGTGGCCCTCACCTTTCCCTCCTAGGAGCAGAATATAGCTCTGCATGTCAGTGACGTGGGGCTCAGCCATGTATCTAGCTTGGCTCATGAGACACTGGGGGACACAGCGTGAGCTTGCTCTGTGACGCTCCTTCTTGCACTGTTTTCTCCTTTCAATGGTGAGAACACACTTTAGCTGGCCAGCAGCTGTGAGGAGAATGTCACACGCAGAGGAGACCCAGGCTAAACTCACAGCGAAAAACCAGGCCCTGCAGAGCTCACCCATGACCCAGGCTTGGCAGCCTTAGGAATGAGTGTGACTGTCATTAAGTCACTGAACTCTCTCTGAGTGTGTATGTGTGTGTGTGTGTGTGTGTGTGTGTGTGTGTGTGTGTGTGTGAGAGAGAGAGAGAGAGAGAGAGAGAGAGAGAGACGCATTATCACTGTGGCACTGACTCCTTGATATGGCAACACTGCTCATAATTCCTGGTGTTTACAGGCACGTGCTGGGCATGATTCCCCTAACTAGAGTTCAGTCATCCTGCCATCACTTGGAAGGCAGGTAAGGCCCCACCAGGCTTAGGATTTGATCAAGCACACCCATTGTTCTGTTCCATTCCACATACAGTTGTGGGTGGATGCAGAGTGCAGACAGGCTTCGTGGTCCTTGAGACACAGTGGAGTGGGCCCCAGAGGGAGGAGATGATTCACTTGGACATTTGTCCTGGCTGCGGCTGCCCCTATCCAGGGCCAAAGACCTACCTAAGTCTGACATCGGCTGACAGAAAAGCTATCCGCCCACTCCTCCATACCCCAACAAATAGTAAGAAAGTGCAACAGAAGCAAAGTGGCCCCAAGCATAATTACACAGCAGTCACATGTTTTGATTCACACTTAGTGTTGTTTAGCAAAAGAGAATAGGCTGTGAATAGACAGAGATCCATTCATACTGCTGTCAAGTGGCAGGTGACGTCAGCAGAACACGGCCTTCAGTCTTTTGAGAGTCTCAACAATACCACTCACGATAAAGAAGGACCAAGGCCCTCCTGGGAGGGCAGTAGCCAAGCACAGGGGCCACTGACGCAGTTCCTACCTGGTGCTAGAGATTTAAGCTGCAAGTGGCCTTGTGTGGAGAGGTATGTGCTGTACATGTGTGTTGTGTAGCTGGTGAGTGCACTCATGCGGGCTTTGGTGTCAGCTTGTGTGGCATAAGTGTGCCGTTCTTGGTTTTTGCACCTCTGCTGTGTCTGTACATGCTCACATATATGTTCATATGTTCGTGTGTATTACTGTGTGTGCTTATTAGCCTGTCACTATCAGTGTCCCTCTTCTTGCCTAGGCCTTCCCAGAGCCTGACCAGTCCTGGAGGAATGCAGTTATTTTCCTTTTTTCCCATTAACTATGCGAATCCAAATTAGAGCTGAGTGATCATTAATTCTATGCCCCATCTGCCCCAGGTTAGAAAGGCCAAAGCTCTGCTTTGGGACCTTGCAGGACAGGGAGGTGACTCTTCTTGATATGGCCCTATCTGATAAGGTCTACATATCCAGTCAAAACTCACAGCTTCTCTGCAGATCCCTCCCACACTTCCTCACTACTGAGCGTGCCTTGATGGTTGATCCCACGATGCTGCTCCATCACCAAGGGCCAGGGGTGAGCCAGATGTGCTGGGCAGGGTAAGATTTTGTGAGGTGAATTGGATGGGCCTGAGATGCTGTTCAAAGGGCCCAGAGTTCATATAGTCAGGGGCTGTGTGCAAATTCTGACCAAATAGATAAGCCAAGGTCAACATTCAGAAGTAGCTTCAAGCAACAGATCTGAGGGGGAAGAGGGAGGCTGGGGCTGGCCTGAGATAAGAGGTGAAGAGTCCAAAGCAGGATAGGAAAGAGGGCAAAGTAAGTGAGACAGAGGCTCTGCATACTCCACAGGGGCTTAAGTCTCAGATGGGTCCCGTCTAAGTAGGAAATGCCAAGTGAGCCTTGTTACATGTCCAAGGCTCGGTTGGGTCAGGCAGATGGTAAAAGGCTCCTCACTCAGGAAACTTCTCCTTCACAGCCCAATTTTCCTCCTGCAACTCTGAAAAGCCCTCTTGCTCCTTTTCCTAATTCTCTCTCATGGAGTTCTGTAGTTATTAACTGATTCCACCAGCTTCTCCAAGAATTTGTTCATTTTCCCTGGACATGAGCTGTTTGGGGTCCTTGACACTTGCCATTGACTGCCTCATCTTACTATTGATCCTTTCACATGTCCACATCTTATCTCTGACCAGATGTGAGGCTCCTCAACACACGGTGTGTGCCTCTTCTTTTTCTTTCTATGCTGTACACTTGCACGTACTCAAGTCATCTTTTCTGACTGCGGTGTAACTGTTGGTATTATGTAGCCTTGTACACATGAGACACATTCCACCTTAGTTTACTCATTCTCTAGTCTCAGAATTCAATTCCCACCCCTATCTTATGATGCCCAGGCTATGAGCTGTATGATTTTTTTTTTAACCAATTCATTCTCATCACCCTACCTTCAGTGTCCTTTGATATGCTCATCCAGATGTAATTCCTTCTTTTCTATATGGAAAAATCATGACCAGATACCTAGGAGACCCCAAGAGGCCATTGTGCCTTTGCCAATATTTTCCCTCTTGCTTCTGAACTGCCTGAGTTTGTGAGTCTTCAAATGTTCACTGTTCCCCAGAGTTCAAATTACTATTACACTGCCTCTTCGAAGCCTTCTGCTCTTCTTCCAGTAAATCCTTGTGCTCTAGCCTGTGTGGCATCATGAGCTCTGGTTCAGCTTCACGGAGCTCTCAGCACACCATGGTGTTAGCACTGGAATGGTTGTCCCTCTTCACTGGCAGGCAATACGTTGTCCCATGAAGACATAGTGGAGCCCTGGCTGGTCATCTCTGTAGCTTCTCACTCCTCATCCTCCATTGCCAACACTGTGTGAATTTTCATTAAAAATATTTGAACTAATTCCTGGACCAGCTACTAAGGAATGAGGGAAAAGGAGAAGGAGGGAATCCTGAAGTAGGTGGAACAAAATGTCTTTAACCTTCTGCTTTGGGGTTGTGTCTGTGCCGGGAGAGTAGATATGGCATAATCTGAGGACAAAGACCTTGTTTTAACTCTGTATTTACATGAGTCTTCGCATATGGGTGCTCATATGCACTTCTTGATAATGAATAAATGAATGAATGAATGAATCATTAGTTGGGAGAGCTCATGCTGTAGTGGATATAGCAAAAAACTTTTTTGGAGGGGCTAAGGACAACAGATTGAGTCACAAAACCAAAAGAACATTTTAAAGCAAAAATATTTTTTACAAAGTTTAAAAAAAATTTCCATTTATAAAGTGCTGGAACTTCTGACTTCCAGTGTTTGTGGCTAGAGGTCTTGTTGGAAGGCTGTCACATACAGATAAGGCTCATTTGAAATTATTAAGTGTCCTTTTGCATTCAAATGCAGTAAGGTGCTCAAGTTCTTGAAAAGACTTTGCTCTCTGGAGTGGGCTCCACGTTACTCCTGTTATGTTGGAGATTAGTGACTTTTTTCTTGCTAACATTCTTTCATGCGTTCTTGCAATAAACATTTGCTGAGGGTTGTTTTTTTTTTTAATTGTGAGGTCCTGTTCTAGGCACAGTAATGAGTACAGGGCGACGGTGAGGTGAAACAGTCAGTAAACAAGTGGATAGGAAAAACAGGAAGGGAAAATGGGGACTAGATTTTAAACAGGGTGATGCGTTCATGACATATGGGTTGTTTGCTTTTGACTTGGATGTCAGAGCGGAAGGAGAGGAACTCCAGATGTAAGCAAGAGCGGGAGCAACCGCCGGGGTGTGGGAAGAGATGGACATAAGCAATAGGGAGCAAGGGGGAGAGCGACCCCCAAGACACTGGAGGAAGGAGTGAACATGGAGTCATGGAGGTCGAACAGTTCTTTGGTAAAATGATCAGATTTTGTTTGCAGTGCAGCAAGAGCATAGCTCGATCAGATACGTGTCTGTACAATAAAATGTCCTGGCTATTGTGTGAGGACAAGGGATGGACGAATTCAAGGAGGGGAGCCAAGGACTAGTAGATGGTTTCTCTATCTCTCTGATGAGCAATGATGATGGCTTAGAGAAAGGCATTAAGAACAGAGAAGGAAATATGGAAATGTCTATGCACGTCTCCCTATGTATTTTGAAAAGAGAATCAGTAACCTTTGTTGGGTAGCTGGCTGAGGGAGAGACCAGAGAGTGGGAAGGAGGAAACAAGAGGAACTGTAAGATATTTGGCTTAGGGTCGAGTGGGCAGCAATGAGTTTCTGAGATGGGAAATAATCAGGGGAGGGGGAGTAATTTGGAGTTTCCTGATGCTGTGTGTAAAAATATGCATGTGTGTGTGTGTGTGTGTGTGTGTGTGTGTACAGGAGTGTTTTGGGATCCAGAGTTTTATCCTGACCATGGTAAGTTTGAGATAGCTGTTAGACAACCGTGCAGAGACATCAAACAAGCCATTAGATAGTTGCAACTTGAACTGTGAGAATGGTTAAGGTTGGAAATGGAGATCTAGGGAGCCGTTTCCATATAGCTCCCTGAGGGTGAGGTGTGTCGATAAAGAGAAAGAGACCCCCAGACAACCTTGAGGCACTCCATCATTTAGAGCTTCAGCAAAGAAGAAGAAATGTGCAGAGAACCCAGCAGACGGGTCCGCAAAGTGGAATGAGCCCTGAAAGTGAGCAGCCTGCACTGCAAAGGGAAGAAAGCCTTCCAGAGAGGAGGAGTGAGGAACATTGCCTTCTGCTGGGAAGTCAGCATCAGGATTGTTGGATGTGGCCACTGGAGGCTTTGGCAGGAGGCCTGGCAGCCTCTGTGGGGTGGCAGAGCCACACTCACAGCCAGAGTGGGCTGAAAACACAATGGACTGTGGAAGCATGGACAATATAAATACCTTTTTTTTTTTTAAGGTTTTTTGAGACAAAGTCTCACTTTGTGGTTTAAACTGGCCTTGAGTTCAGCCTCAAACTCACATCACAGCAATCCTCCTGTCTCTGCCTCCTGAGTTCTGGGATTATAGGCGTGAGCCACCACGCCCGGCACTGTGGTATGTGATACTGGTTGCTGCTGGGTGTGAGTCTCTACACCCAGTGTTGTATGTGGTTACTGGGGATCGAACCCAGGCCCTTGCGCTTGCAAGACAGGTGCAGGAACCACTGAACTAACTCTCCGGCCCAACCTTTTCTTTTTTTTTTTTTAAAGAAAGTTTTGCTACAAAGGGAAACAGTCAAGGAGCGATGGCTGGAGGATTAGATGCGGTGTGCATGCATAGATAGGTTTGACTAGAGACAAGTCTGTACATAGAGGGAAATGATGCTAGAGGAAAGGAGAAATGGAATGTGCATGAGAGGGGGAGACTGCAGAATCATGCTGTTTGGGTGGGAAAAGTGAATAGCACCCAGGGTATAAGAGAAGGGATGGCCTCTCAAAGTCTCAGGGACACTCCATCCATAGAGAGATGAGAAAAGGCAGAGATGTGTTTGAGTGAGCAGCTATCAATAGGGAAATCTTAGAGTATCTTTCTAATTGTGTTCAAGTATATGATAAGGACTGTGGTTGTTGTGAATGAGTATTTTAGGGGAAAGATGTAGGAGTTTAAGTATAGAGTAGGGTGTGAAAGACTCATTATGAAGAAGAAGCAAGTCAACTTCCTCAGAAAGTGTGGTAGTATTGCCAGGCGACGTTGAGGGCTGCTTTGAGATTGCTGGCCATGAATTTAAAGTGAGACCAGCTATCCTCTGAATGTATATTTTCCTCTGGGAACTTTGAGAGAGTGAGGAGTCAGATTTAATTATGCCCCAGGATTTTCCTGTGAAGTAAGGAGAGGTAGAAGTGACCACCATTCCCTCCAATAGCAATAAAGGGAGTCCTGGGGCTTGGGACTCATGAGGGTCATCAGCTTGGAAATGTCACAGTTTGATGATGTAGGGGTCATCAGCTTGGAAATGTCACAGTTTGATGATGTCACAGAATCACTGGAGCACCAGCCCGGGAGTGGGTGTCCCAGTGGGATATGAAGTGGTCATCAGAGTGGATGCTCAAAGTCAAGGGTTTTCAAGGCTGATGGAGTCCTTGCTGACAAGGTCAACATTAGGATTCTGGGGCTAGGTATCCAAAGTGGTAGATGAAAAACAGATAGAAGGAAATTATTAGGTCAGGTTGGAGCACATTCAGAGAACATGAGGTTCTTTGATGATGGCCACTCAAGGGTTTTGGAGGAACCTCACTGGGGAGAGCGGTGTAGGGCTTCTACGATGGGACCCAGGATCCTCTTGGGAGAAGGTAATTTCAAGCTGAACTCTTCTCTCCTGAGTAGCACAGTGGTATTGAAGGGGGCAGGGTTTGGGAGGCACCTGGTGCAAGAGAGAATTTGACCTAGAATAGGGTTCTCAGGTGTGCCTGGGCTTGGCCACTGAGGTAAAGAAGAGAAACAGGCTGGGCTGGGGCTGGGAGAGTTAGCCTGGAGATATCAGTTTCTTACTAATAAGCAAACAAATCCTATGGGAGTCTTATTCAAATACAGATCCTGATTAAGTATCTTAGGGACATGGCCTGAGATTCTTCACTTTGGATGTGATGTCAAGCGACCATCTACTGCTGGTCCTTGGACCACACTTCGAGTAGTGAGGAGCAGAGTTCATAGTCTGCTGAATAGCAGTGTTGCCTCGCCTGTCCCTGCGCTCCTATGAGAGGGAAGGTTTACCACTCTCTTCTCTTTTAACTCATAAAGAAAAACCAGAGACCTGGATATTTAGATAAAATCATCCCATCTAAAAATATTGATACTTCATTTTAAATGTTTTAATGCTATCTGTTCCCAAACACTCATAAAGGTGCCTTGAATTCCACTTAAAACTACATCAGCTTGTGATTTCTGATGGTGAGGCACTGGGGCCAAGTGAGGAGTAGGGTACCAGATAACTATCAGAAATCAACTATCAGAGCTTTAGAATCAGCCCTTCCCTGACCCTGAAGGTTAGTCAGTCATCTAGATTTTAAATCCTCAAAGCAGTTTGAGGCACCAGGAGGATTCCCTGCCAGGCTGGGTTTATTCTCACTTTGCAAGAAAGCTATTCATTCTGCCTCCTATGCCTGGAAGGCCCACCATCTTCCCCACCCCATCTATCCCACTGGCTTTCAAAGTGCTGTAGGTGGTAAACACCTGGAAGTCTTAGTTTTCTTTGTGAAACACCATGAAATATTGACATATCTCATTCCATCATTCATACCAGGAATAATTTTTCTAGCAGGGGATACGGCTGTATTACAGGTACACAGATTGCTGCAACTCAAAAAGAGAATAATCACACAGAGTATATCGAAGGAAACACATTTCTGGTTTTGCATTATCATTTATTTCCAGTTGTTTAGCTCTCTCTGTCACTTCGAGCACAGCCTAGCAGGCAGGTAGATGAGTGGAGGCAGGTACTCTAAGTTTAAGAGCAATTTATGAAAAAAAAAATACCCCTCAACAGAGAGAAAATTGTCTCCATTAAACTGATGTGTTTTGGGAATCTGGGCTTCTGTGGTTTTATTTTAGTGGTGAAAACCCTCCAGTTATCTTCAGATATGCTAGCGTTCTAAGGAAGGTTGGCTAAAAACGTGCCCGCATTTCATCCGTTCTTCAGCGGAGTCCCCTTGGTCAGGTTCTGCCTGCTTCTCATTGTCGTCTCAGCCCTCACAGCTGAGGTGCTAAGATCCTCACATACCTCTGACTTCTAGTCACAGGCCGGTTCAGACCAGGGCTCCACTTCCTGCCTTCCAGTCTCGCCATAACCCTGAGCAGGCTGGGACTCCCTCTTGCCTTTCCAATGAGCCAGTGAGCTGCAAAGAGCAACGAGATCTCCTTCACCACTAACTTTCATTTCCATTTGAGGACTTCAGCTATGTGGTGGAGTAACCGATGGGCCCCTTGAGGCACCCAGGTGAACTGAATCAGCGTGGTTTGACTGAGGAAGACCCACCTGAGACTGTTGCTAATGACTTAAAAAGAAAACTGGGAATGTAGACTCATACAACCTCTGTGGAGATCAGTGTGGCGATTCCTCAAAAAATTAGGATTGGAGGGCTGGGGAGTTAGCTCAGTGGTACCGGCGCCTGTTTTGCAAGCGCAAAGACCTGGGTTCGATTCCCCGGTAATCACATACAATACTGGGTGTGGAGACTCACGCCCAGCAGCAACCAGTATCACATACCACAGTGCTGGGCGTGGTGGCTCACGCCTGTAATCCCAGCACTCAGGAGGCAGAGGCAGGAGGATTGCTGTAATTTGAGTTTGAGGCTGAGCTGAGGGCCAGCCTGAGCCACAAAGAGAGATCCTGTCTCAAAAAAAAAAAAAAAAAAAAATTGGATTGGAGGTCCCATTTGACCCGACCATTGCTCTGCTAGGCATATACACAAAGGAATTAAAAGAGTCATTTCACAGTGACATATGTGCACTTGTATTTATAGCAGCTCAGTTTGTGATTGCTAAGTCTTGGAAACAACCCAAATGTCCATCAACTGGAGACTGGATAAAGAAGATGTGATTCTTTTATAGAATGAAGTATTACTCTGCCATTAAAAATGATAAGATTGAGTCATTCATACTTAAATGGATGTCCCTTGAGGAGGTCCTCATAAGTGAAATAAACAGGTCACAGATGTGTAAATATCATATCTTTTCTCTGGTATGAGAATATAAAGTTGTAGTATGTATAGTTGATATTGCGAAGTAGAAAATATTTAAAAGGAAAGAGTGTAAGGGTAAATAAAGAGGGGAAAATGAATGTGGTGAAAATAAAGAAAAAAGAAAACAAAGATTGTGTATATAGGGGGTTGGGGGGATGCAGGGCAGGGGGAAAAGGGAAAAAATGAGAATCAAGTCATGTCATATTCTGGTACAAACTCTTAATGTT
>PVIR01006304.1:0-66915 GCA_004026965.1 Petromus typicus
TCAATGTAAAATAAGGTGAAAGGGGACAATGTTGAGATTGTAACAAAAAAGTAAGGAAACAAATTTTATGTATATGGGGGGGTGGTAGGGTGGGTAGGGCTATGGGAAAAAATGAGAATTAAGTTGTGTCTTATACTGGTACAAATCCCCATTATGGAGTGCAATCATGATATGTATATTTAATGTACCAATAAAGATTATAAAAAAAAAAAGGGGTGATCATTCTATCCTAAAAAAAAAAAAAATGCATCCCTCTTGTTTGTCCAAATATTTTAATGCAGACCTCCTGGCAAGTTGACTGTAAGAATCTCATTTTGGGTGAATCCTTAATTAGTTAAAACAATGAAGACAACTCCGAGGAATACAGTGCAAGCCAGGAAGTCAACCCAAAGCTCTAGTGAGCATTGGCCCTTCAGCACAGTCATTGCAGTGATGCTAGTGCAACAAGTCAGGTTCAGGTTGGGAAGCAAAGGTGGACAGTCATCAAAGACAGGGAGGATGTTTGGTTCTGCTGTCCGCCTCGGTGGTGTTTACCTTTCCCTGTGAAGATCTGGCAGTCATGGTTTGGAAAACCCAGAGTGATCACTAAGAGCGATTAAAGTAGAATTTCAAGCTTTGCTTTCTTATCATCTTCATCACCCTTCTCTAATTGATCCATTTCAAATGATGAACTTTTAGATCCATCAATGTGAAAAAAAGTTTTCTTTAGTGATTCTTAATGGAGGCATGAGAAAGTTTACAAAATGTAGTATAGAAATTAAAATGGAAAGGGAAAAGCTATTTCTCTGCTGATTTCAGAATATACTAGATAAAATTAGACAAGTAACAAAATATTTAGAGTAATTTTAAGTTAATTATGCATTTCTATAGCTCACACAACATTTTTATAGAAGCTTTCTAAATAGATCATATCCTCATATTATTTATTTACTTCCATCAATCATAGCACATAACCACCTTATGTCTCTATCGGGTGAAGCTGAGTGTGTCTGTATGGACAAGAGGAGGAGGTGTTGGGCAGTTTACTTCACTCGGTTCTGTGGTACAGAGAACCCTGTGTAAGGTATCTCACTTTACATCTTCCTTGTACGAGAACCTCACAGCACTTCCAAATCTGCACTAAAGTAATTCTCACTACTTACATGGCCTCTTGGCGTGGCAGATTGTTTTTCTGAACATTATCATTCTTGGTATTATTATTTTGGGTACTAGGGATTTAACCCAGGGTCTGTGCAATGAGCTCCATCCATGTCTGGAACCTTTTGAGACAGGGTCTTGTTGAGTTGCTAAGTGGCTCAGCTTCTTAAACCTGTGATCAGCCTGCTTCAGTCTCCCAGAATCCTGAGGTTTTAGTATGTGGCACCATGCATGGCTGAAAGCTATCATTTCCAACAACATTTCACAAATATATAATTAATAACATGTTTTCATTTTCTTGAAAGAGAAATCATGAGTTATGGGTAGAACACTAAGATTTCCAGTGGACCCTCAAGTTATAACCAGCCTGAAACGGGAACAACTTAGCTTTACACTTGTGGCAATACTCCTGCCTCAGCCTCCCAAGTGCTGAAATTACAGGAGTATACCACCAAACCTGGCTCATTGTTAATTTCTGAAGAGGCTCCATTTTCTTTTCTGGAATGGGTGGACTATATCACATTTCCACTACCAGTACACTAGAGTTTTAATTTCTCCACCCCCCATGCCATTTTCTGAGATTAAGTAGCTGTGTTGTTTTTACACAGCTACTGTCATAATGGGTGTGAGTTGATAAAACTTCATATTTTCATTCATAATTCCCAAATATTTTTAAGGTCATTATGGTACATTCCAAGACATACATAATGATGTTTGAGCTACAGGCTATTGGAAAGAGTCTTAGTGATGAGTAGTCACGTGAAATTTGAAAATCTTGACACGTGGCTGGTACAAGATTCACACTGTACTAAAGGAAATTAAATCCTAGACATTTGTATCCGGGTAGCTGAAATATATCATCAGTGAATGTTAGCAACAGTCATAATAAATGATCTATTTTATTATTTGCATCCATTACGGTTTTTATATTCCTGGAATCTACAGGTACTTGTGTCTGGAATTAGTACAGAGGCTTCTTTGCCACTAGAGAATTACTAAATTCACTTTCTGAAAAACTGTCTCAACCCAGACCCTGGACAAAAATGTTTACATGAGTCATCTTCTGAAATTTCTTTGTAGAAAAGATTATTGTAGATGTAGACACTTTGCATCAGAGATTAAGCATCTTGCTCAGTATTTCACAACTGGAAATCAATTGAGCTCAACCCTGTCCTCTGATTTCAGAGCTCCACCTCTACACTGCAAATAGACACTTATGAAATGTTGATTTCTCATGCCAGACAAGAGCAAGAGTTTTTCTGCTGTGTATGAAAAAACTCTACACTTACTATTTGCTGTGATAATCTTATTATAAACAATAATAAATTAATACACAGGAATATTGAAATGTAAAACTCTACTTACAGGTGAAGTGGAATTTACCAAAAGTGTTACTAACCTCTAACTAAATGTTCATAGATACAACTCGACTTCCTGTATTGAAACTTCAAATGTCTGCATGTATTCTTGACTTTCTCAAAATGTTTTGCTTTACAGATAGTTATTGTTTGATTAAGTACTATTTATGGATCAATTTAAGTGCTCTTAAGAAATTAGGAAGGATTTGTGGATCTTTAATAAGAATGCTGAAGGCAACTTTCATTGCTATGGATTAAACACCACTACACAATTGAGAATGGCATTGATCCAATTTGATCAAAATAATTCCCAGAAGCTTAAATCTTGTTTCTTCATATTTAGAGGGATTAATTGACCTTTTTAGAGAAGAACATTTAATTTCTCTCCAGGAATTAAAAGGAAAATTGACCTGAATGATTGATTACATATCAGCAAATCATTTAAATTCCTTCTTACTTAGACACACTAAATAGAATTCCATCCTTCAAACTTCACAAAAGAACTTCAAAACACATAGAAAATAAGGATGATTTTAAACTCAATAGGTAGCAAGTCATTGATATCAACATTAAATACTGGAAATAAAGTGTGGTAGCTAAACTACTTCCTCAAAAATGGCTTATCATAAATTTATTTAATCTATATGTCAAATATCTTCTATTTTAAGTCATGTATCAAATTTAAAATATTCCTAAAATGTATGAAAAACTTTTGCAAAAGAATATTTTGTACTTTGAAGAAATTAGTACTGGATGGTTGGATTAAACAATAATACAAGTTATGTAGTATGCCTCTTAAAGGAAAAAAATAGGAGTTTTCAGTAATCCTGTCTAATTTTTATTACTTATCTATTTTCTGTGTGGATATGATAGCTAATATACAGTGAGTGAAAATGATCTAAAAGTGCACTACTTTGCATAATATTTCTACCTCTGAATTACTGGTATAATTTTCTCAATGTGAAACAATATACACTGCTAGTTGAGGCCATTAGATATAGCTATTTAACGACTGACCTGTTTTATTTTCTGACATGTTTGTTTGCTTGTTTTGAAGTGCTGGGTTTGAACCCTGGGCTTTACACTTGCTAGGAAGTACTCTACCATTCACCTACACTTCCAGCCTTACCCAGAGTTAAAACATTTAGTAAAGCAAGGGCACAATGTGCTACTTTTCCAGTAGGAGCTCACTTTCAAGTTTCCAAAAGGATTCAATTTGCAACAACAACAAAAGTTACTTGTTCTTCTGTAGGTTGTGCAATGTGGGAATTCTGTTTGGAGTGTGCATTTAAAGTGAGTGATATTCTAATGGTATCTACACATGAACAAAATAAGACCCTTCAGTCTTTTCAAACTTGGATAGTATTATCCATTTTCTGAAAAAAATCCTATGTTTGTAGCCTTTTTATATACTGAGTATATCAAGACTTATCTTTAATTGTCTTGTTTTCCATTAAAACTTTAATTTCAAATTTACTAGTAGGCTGTGTGATTGCATAAAACTACTTTTTATGTAATATTTTCTTCATATGTAATTATTTTCATATCTACTTTACTATTGAAATATTGATTAAACAAATATTTTTAAATGTTATTCTAGAAAAATTTGGTCCTTCTATCACTATTTTCCTTTCAATTATTTGTCCTGTATATATTTGAGATTTCTCTGTTTTGAAACAAATAAGAGTATTTGTCGATTATTTTTACTATGAAAGTTTATATAAATTCTGCCTTTCTGCATTACAAAATATAGGTGACAGATTTAACATTTGGAAATACTTCCTCCTGTTCTCTGTTATAGGCATATGCGTGCACGCACACACACACACACACACACACACACACACACACACACACACGCATTTTATGTAGAAATCAGGATGTAAATAAAGTTTGCATCTCACTTTGTTAACTGCATCTTATTTCATGCATACCTTCCTTCCTGTAGCTGCAGTCTTTTAAATTTAGGCATTTAAAAATGGAATTGCAGTGATGATCCCCAAGGCCAGAGTCCTGCTTCCAGACTTCTGGGGCGGGGGCTCCTGGAAATGCCAGGATGACATGCTTGGACCAAACAGTATTGCAGACCTCAGCCAAGCCCACTGTGGTGATACCTATATAGGAACGTAGGAGCCAGCCATATGACTTTTGGCATACGATTCATTCTTGTGCATAATACATAAAGTGAAAATATATTCTACTCTTCTATTTAACATTTTCTTAATTTTTTGGTCATTTAAATATTAAACCAACAAAAGCTAAATCCAAGACAAAGGATTATTGCTACATGAGATCAAGTCAATTTTATTCCTAAATAAGAAACACATCTCCTAATCAAATTTCTCCCTCTTTCTGTTGACATTTTTAAAATACTGAAGATTAGATTCTTTTTCCATCTTAATATTTAATGTTCTTTCCTTTTGTAATTATATAAAAATATAGCTTAGATGCTAGCTATGAGCTAGGAAGTAGGTGAAACTATCATTAGGGCTATAATGGTTAATATTTCATGAGGCTTATGCTGCCCTGGACCCTGCCACATGCACGGTGGTGAGGGATTCCTAACTGCAAAAAGGAGGTGCATTATTATTATTGCCATTGTCCAGACTGGGAAGAAAATCAGATAGGAAGTTTAAGAAATTTGCCCAAGGACCCAGGGCCACTTACTATTATAGTGTTTCTGTGCCTCAGCCAGCAGAACGTCTATTGAAACATACAGATTTTTTGATTTAAAACAAGGCTCAATTTCCTTCCCCATACAGGTAGTCAGGAAAAGTAACCCCTCTTGATCCAGTTGCTCAAGCGCATAAATAAAAGCCACATTCTTGGGAGCAGCCTTTGACTGTAATTCCTCCCCGTGCCTCTTATTTAAGCCCTAAAAACTCTACCTCCTTTGCAAGTATTTCCTAATGTTACGCTATGGAACCTTCTCCCCTGCACCCTAATCAGAGCCTCCCTCATCTCTCTCACCAAGACTACTAAAAGAGCCACATGTTTGCTCTCTTTTCACATATTTTTTCGACAACCCTCTTACCAAAGTGCAGCCAGGGACACTTGTTTAAAATTACGTGTTAGATCTCACTACTGCTCGGACAGCAGGCTGGTCTATGTTGACTGAAATTCATTGCCCCAACAGAACTACGACCTGGCTGTGTGTCTCTTCAGCATCGTTGCTGCTCCTGTTTTATTCTGGCTGCATTGGTTTTCTCGGGAAGAACCAATTTTATTTCTTCACTCTTGCCATTTCTTGGGACCTTGAATGACTTTTCCCTCAAGAAACCAAAGTCGGTTGAAATGTCACCTTTAGGGAAGAACCTTCCCCACTCGACACCTGCTATAGCACCCTCTACCTACATTTGCATTTCTTAAAAGTTTGCTTTGTCACTGCAGTGGTACCATGGAAAATATTTAGAAATCTGATCTTCTGTAAGAACAATAACAACAAAGAGCCTTGATTTAAGAAGTTAGCCAGTTTCCCTGGAGTAAATACATCCATCAAGACGGATTTCAAGGCAACAGTCAATAGTCAAGGAATTAAAAAGAGATGTAACCAGTTGGCTCCTGGGAGACAGTGTTGACCTCCCTACCATTGGTATATTGCTTACTCCTCTAAAAGATAGAGAATAGAGAGAGGTATAAGAGGACAGCTCTGACTCTGCCATTAGATTTCAACACATAGTCTGCCACAGTAAATAATTTGTAGCTGGGGCTAGGGATTTAGCTCCATGGTTTTGGCGCCTTCCTTTCAAGTGCAAGGTCCCAGGTTTGATCCCCGGTAACCACATACAACAATGCTAGGTGTGGTGACTCACACCCATCAGCAATCAGCACCACATACCACAGTGCCACAATGCCAGGCATAGTGACTCAGGCCTGTAATCCTAGCACTTGGATGCCAGAGACAGGAGGATTGCTGAGTTTGAGGCTAAGCTCAGGACCAGCCTGAACTACAAAGCGAGACCTGTTTCAAGAACAAAAAATGTGTTGCTCATTAATATTTATAAAATATTTGGATGAGTGACATTGTAACACTGTGGATCTTTCATGTGTAGATAGATGTGCAGAGGATTAGAATCTATAATAGGAATGTTAGAAAACAAAGGTGAGAGTAACACTAACAGAAGAGAATTTATTCCTAACTAAGAGGTCACTTCATCCCTATTTGAATGTTCTCTTTTAATTTCCTCTAAAAAGGTTACTGAGTATGTGGACACCTAATTATATTCTGTTCATATTTAAATAATTTCATTATGTTTAGGCTGCAGAATTTGATCTGAAGTTAGTCCAATATCTTATGTACTTTAGGCATTCAATTCATTTCTAAAATGTTATTCTTGTCAAGCATATCTACAATTCAAATCATGACCTTCTTTTGGTTTATACTATCATTTGAGTGTTTCTGACCTAGACACTGAAAGGATGGACTCAAGAATTTTAATAGCCATAGCACTGGTCTTCACGTCTGTCAGAGAAGGTGATATTCGACAGTGGAGAATGCTGAGCAGGCAAACAGAGGAGGGCTCCTTTCTGCACAAAATGCAGGTGACATCTGCTCGCAACAAGTGACTGCTTATTCCCTCTTGTCCATGGTCACTGTTTACAACACTACTTGCTCACTCACTGAAACATGAAGCCAGGCTCAGGAGAAGCTTGTTAGCCACCTTTCTTACTCCTTAAACATCTTTGCTAATAGCTGTGGTTATTTCATACTATGCATTGTACAGTTCGGTTTGGAAGAGTCTTGGCTTCATATTTCTAAGCAAGTCATTGGACGTTTCATGGTGTCTCTGTGGACAGATATCTTCCTATGTGTATTTATGGTGCCAACATGGGCCATTCTGCCATCATCTTTTCTCTGTTTTATGTCTGGACTCAGGTTTTAGTGTCGTGTTTCTCTCCTGATGATCTTGTGGCTTTATTTTTTGTTGTGAAGGGATGATATCAGACTGCTATCAAAACACTATGGATTATATTTCTTGCAGTAAGCATCACAAATGGTTTTGGCTCTGTTTCCCAAAGATACACTCCTATAATTTCTTAAGATTTGCTCTTGTTCTTGATAGCTAAATGCTTTGTTGGACAGTGAGGGCTAGAAATCACTGACAACATTTTTTTCTACTTCAAGGGGAAATGAATATAAATTTTCTAGGTATGATTTCTCCGTAAGTTCATCTTATCCAGGGATAAATGAATACTCATAGCAGAACACTTAGAATTACAAATGTCTCAAGAATATTTGTTAATTTTGGGGACATGTTTAACTGTATAACTGGGACTTGTGAGACTCATGGAAAAATGAACTAGAAAGACTTTTATGTCAGAAAATTGTTCCCATGTCACCTTTAAAGTTTATTTGTCCCCTTTTTTTGCAGTAGGAGGTTCATTTAATTAAAGACACACATTCCATTGTGATGTTTAAAAAAGAAAAGAAACTTTCCTCTTTTGCAAGAACATGAAGAACAGTGAGAAACCAAGAGCAGGCTGATTTGCCTACAGCAAAAGCGTGTTTATAAATCCCCTGGGAGAGGAGAAGCCCGGGAGCACTCTGAGCATTATGTGTGCCACGGTCCCTTTGAGCTTCTAAACTCTAACTCTCAGCATTTCATAAATCATGTGCTACCTGACATCGCCAAAGTTATATTATGATTTGAAGAGTTCTGGATTCAAAAAGAGGCATGATAAATCTAGGCAAAATGCAGACTGCAGATTTGCAAGATTATTCTTATAAAACATTTTCCTACATGTTCTCTTAAAATGAGATTTAAAAAAAAAAATTTCAACATGTTATCACTTGTTCTTTAGAAAATGTCCATATAGTCATGTGTCATTTCCTGTCTTGGTTTTTAAATCATAGACAGAAAAACATAAAGGAGACTCTACAGCTTTCTCATTTTTCATTTCATTTATAATCTTCACACTTCAGTGGTAAGTGAAGTCACCTCTTTAAATTTGGGGTGAAGACCATTCTGACAGTTAAACAGCACTCTCTCAACTTAGACTGTTTTATTTTTATTTTTTTTTCCAGTACTAGGGATGAAATGTAAAAGGTATGGAACTGTATATCCACTCCAGCCCTTTTTCTTTTGTGTGCACTGTGTGCTGAAACCAGGGCCTTCACACTGAGCTGCAAGCTCAGGCCTTTTCTTAATCACTACATTTTGTGACAGAGTCTCCAGAAAAGGCGAAGTTGCCCACATTAGGCTTAAATGTGGGAATTAGCATGGGAATCCTGGCCTCTCAAGCAGCGGAGAATGCTGGCATGTTCTACCATACCTGAGTGAGTGCTCTTTTGCACATTTTGTATTTTAGAGGGACATGTCTAAGCTTATTATCTTGGTGTAATTTGTCTAAGTAGATGTTGAGGACCCATTAATTACTCTTCTCGATACGGTGCAAAGTCTAAGGTACATGCAGCAGTCAGCAGAGGTATGTGGTGTCCTCTGAGAGGTGGCATTCCACTTTGTTCAACTGTTCAATTAACTTTAAAGCATTAAATACTTGTTATGGGTAAGCAATCACTTGACGCTGATAGATTGTTGTATACCCCTGGATTCCTTAGCTTGTGCTGTAGTCCATAAAGTCACCAACAGGTTGGGTCTTTCTCACTTTCCATCATCTCTTTCTTTTTATTTCTTTCTTTTAAAGATCTTGGTAGCCACTGGGCGCACCCAGATAATCCGGGATTACTTTCACATCACAAAGCTGTAACTAATTTATATTTGCAAGATCCCTTTATCATTTAGAGAGATATGGCCATAGGCTCCGAAGATTATGATAGGGGAACTTAGAGAGGTCATCATTTCTTCTGCCATATCTGCCTCTCTCATTTCCCATCTGCTGCCCATCTCATGGAGTTGTTGTTAGTAGAAAAAAAATCTGTATGCCAAACTACCCAGAAAAAAGTAGAAACTAGCTAATCAGGGAATATTATTAATAGATAGATAATTATACTGTATTTTTGTCTAGGAAAATCAAATTTAAAAGAATCAAAGCATACACAGGGCTTAAGGAAAAATCTGGTTGCATGCTCTCTCCTAGTACCTCTTTTGTCTTCACTTCTCCCTCTTCTGTCGCTTATTTTTATTTGAAGCAAACATCTATATTAGAAAAAAATGTTTCATTGAAGAAAACCTAAAATTTAAAATAAACACCACTTTTCCAAAGGAAAAAAAATGTGGGGTTTCAGAAAGGCGTAGAGCAGTATAACCATAAGCCATGAATATTTCAAAGAAGACACAGATGGAGAAAAATATGAATTTTCCATCTATGTCACAGTATATTTCTGAGGTGATTGTAATATCGTGGTGGGTGATACATAGGCCGCAGGGAATTAAATAGAGAAAGGATGGCAAAGTAATAAACAAGAGAGGATACAGATTATTCTTAAGAAAATCCCTAGAGAAGGAAAAGAAAGTGGGGCATATATAAGCATGAAAATAGCTGATGCTATTTCATTTGTAATAGCTGAAATTGGATAAGTGTTAAGTGACTGATCTGTTGAAAGCATTCACAAACCAAGATCACAAAGTTTCACTCTGTCTTTGATTTGTTATTCTGCCCTGTTAATATTACATTTCTAACTCTTCTCATCACTACAAATCTTCGTTATTATTCCCCAAATGCTTTGAACTTGTGATTCATCCATGTCTATCATGTCAGAAACTGAAGAACGCGTAGGCTCTTCTTACCGTAGAAACAACAGACGCACAAAACAAAGACCAGGCCAACTATTTCTCCGGGGTGAATAATTTTTAGAAGGCAAGCTTTAAACCGTCACGTTTTTGATTGTCTGCGATTCGCACCATATTGATCCCTGTGATGGTTTTACTGAAGGGACTGTCATGTGCTGTGGAAGACACAGACTGCCTGCTCTCCGGGCAGTGGCTGGTGTGAAAGCCACACTGAGCCAGGGACTTCGTCACAGGAGGCAGGTCAGTCTTCTGAGCTGTGGATCACTTCAAGTGAGGCAGAAGTGTGTGAGGAGAGGACAGATGTCAAGGTCGGTGCTAACGACAAGGAAAACGCTTGTCTAGGCTTCTCAGCACCTAACCTTGTAAAGACTGATGGCAATGTAAGAAACACGGATGGCAAAGTAAGAAGCATGGAACCTTTGGTGCCCAAGGAAGTCCAGGGAGGACACTATTCATTCCAGTTTGGATTCTGCTCCCTTGTGCTCCTAGTTTTCTTTTTTTTTTTTTTAATTATCTTTATTGGTACATTAAATATACACATCATGATTGCACTCCATAATGGGGATTTGTACCAGTATAAGACACAACTTAATTCTCATTGCTCCTAGTTTTCTTAAGACTGGACTAAAATTTCGAGACCTTTGGGGCCAAAAATGCCCGGATACTTTTTTTTTCCTTTACCAAGTATCAAACTCAGGACCTTGTGCTCACAAGACATGGCACCACTGAGCTACATCTGCAGTCAATAATTGATTATTGATACATGCTTCTGAATTTCAAAATATAGTGTAGACACAGCAACAAGCAAAGTTAACAATTTATCAAGATAATTAAAAAATACATTAAATGTTTCCATTTTAAGAGCAAGCGCTGAAGTACTGCTAGTGGTAATATTACCATGTGGAGGAGAATCACTTGTTTAGTAAACTGTGATATATTATAAGTAAACTCTTCTTACTCTAATTGTGAAATTTCCCAGACACACAGAGAAATACTGAGAAAAATACCACAGGCAGACTCTCCCAATACCCATCCTCCTGTAAGAATCAGTATGTACTCCCTCCGTGATAGATCTACACATATCCACATAGTGTTTTCCCCCTAGATTATTTGGAAGCAAACTTGATACCTATCACTTTATCTATGAATATTTTGTTATATGTCTCTGAAGGCTGTGCCTTCTTGGTAAACACTCCCTACCTAAAATTACTACAACTGCTGTTTCTTCAATATTAATACATACTGGGCCAAAATCATCACACTAGTTTCTAATTTCTTTCTGAATAGTTGTTTGATTGAAACCGGGTGCATAATGAAGACACATATTACATTGGTCTGGTTATATCTCTTGCCTTAATTCATAACCTTATTATTATTATTATTATTATTATGTTACTTCTTTCCAATTTATTTTAGATTAATGTGTTTATTCAGAATGAGTAAACTCAGATGAATGAATTTACTCAGAAGTTTTTCCGTTCTTATTTTGCTTCCTATTTCCCTGTAGTACTTTTTACGCACTGCTCTGCTGCTGTGTTTTATGTAAGTTCTCAGTTCAGCTTTGACTCTCTCTGACCGAGCTTCCTTTCTGTGGTGTGAGCACTTTCTGGACCGTGTCCAGTGCTCTGCAGGACACTGCAGAAAACATCCACATGGGTCGCTGCTGGGTGAGGGAACCTCAGATCCGTGTTTGCAGTAGCGCCCCCTGCCTGCGAGCGGAAGTATGTACCGCCGCACGGACTTACAGGTTGCTTTTGTCACAATGTATATATGTACCCCCACTCTCGTCCTTCCATCTCAGGGTTTTCTTGGTTGTTTTTAATCGCTAAAGTTTTTTCTCAAATGCTTTAAAACCAACTTATCCAGGTCTATGGGGGAAAAAAGACCTAAAAGTTTTCATGAGAAATGGAATTTCATTACATTTGTCTATTAACTAAGATCTATAACTTAGGGAGAGCTGAAGAAGTTTATTTTTCTGTTCTAGAAGTTGAGATTTGCTTTCTTGCGGAGTGAGATAGAAAAAAGTCCTTCAAATACTGTCTCTCGAAGAGTTAGGCATTCATTTAAACACTTTAAAAAACAGTTTCCACAAATAATTGCAAATTTTCTCTTCAAAGCATTATCATTCGTCATCCAGTTAGGTTATTATTTCTTAAGAATTCTGGGGCGGTGGTATAATTCATTTTCCAATCTATTAACTTCACATGAGTTTAATTTGAGTATTAAAAATCTGTTTTAATTGGGAGCAGAGTGTTTCTGTTTCCCTAACGACCCGGGAACCGCTTAGCTTGAGGTGCAGCAGTACGTCGCTAACCTCCACTTCCATGAGCTCGTGCACAGCAGACGAAGCACACTCCGCGGGGAGGGCGAGATAAGTGGGTTGCATATTCTAATTGACTGCTGATCGCAAAGCATTTGAGTATGCTAGATTATTTTAAACAAATTTGCCTGCAGATAGGAAATATGGGCAGGCAAGCCCCTCCTGAGGGCCCCACTAGGTTATTTTAAGTAGTTTAATGTAAATAAGAAACTCCCCCTCAAAAATATTAATCTCGCATATATTTCCAGGTGGTTTGTTAAAGTTTAAAACATTATTTTAAAACTTATATCATCAAAGCTTAGCTACTCCGTAGGTCCAGTAATAGCATTATCAGCATTTACATAATTTTCTTATCACACAATTTGTAAGGTCATGGCAACTTAAAGAATGAGGTTTTTGCAGAAATCTGTGTTGGGGACTAAGAGCTTAGAGATGTGCAACTTGATATTGAGGGAGTCTTCCTGAGAATTCCCTGTGGAACATGGACTTTTGATGATTTCCATCCATTCAGCCCACTTCACAGTGCTGCTTCTACCATCCCTGGTTCTAGATTTTCACCATGATCACAGACTGCCTGAGATTTTTGGGGTCTGACCTCTGCTCCCCTTCATCAGTAACAAGACCTTCCCGAACAATTCTGCACCTTTCTCGTCCCTTAGTCCTTACTGTCATTGAGCTCTACTCTGTGTCTCTGTTTTCTCTTGAAGGGTCATGGGGGAACAGCTGACAGTCATATGAACTGTCCATCATCTCTCAGAGGTGACATCACGCTTGTGTCTATACATCTCCCCCAGTGACTCCAGTAAGTCCTAAGCCTGAGAGCTCATGCTGCTTACCATGCACCTTCCTGTTCCGACATTGGACAGCCCTATGATTGTGTCTGTACATATACATGAGAAAATTTGACATATTATTAAAGACAAGAATATAGATGCATCTCAAAATATATTGAAGATGGCATCCTAGCATATGAAAATGTTAACATCTATGACATGGGCAAAAATAAAGAATAAAGTATTGCAGAATTTATTTCAAAAGAGCAGCTGCATTCCATGGACGGCATTGTTATGACAAGTTCACAGCGAGTGAGCAGCCAGCAGTGGACATCAGCAGATGTTAGATGGCCACATGCTGTCCCCTTCATAGATGAGGAAGGAAGACCGAGGATAGCATGCATCAGGCTGTCTTCTACAAGAAGGAGGAAATGTTGTTTTCTGTACTCAGGGTCTTCATTAAGATTTGTAGGGCAATCAGCTCATGGGAAATAGAGACTCTGTGACTTTGTAGGTCATTAAAGAGTTGTGTTTTGAACTGGCTCTTTTAGTTATGTATCATTGACACTCCAAGCCCTTGGTGAGGTGTCTGGAGCACAATAATCCTTCACAGCATCTTTCCACATCTCAGCTTCTTCTGAAGACAAAAGGATCGGGGAACAATGGAGTGGATTTGTAAGGCTCATAGCAGGGCATTTGTTTTTTAAATCCACACTTAGCAATTCATATGCTACATACTGGTTTTTCTTGTAAGCTTACCCACAGGGCTCTACAAGGCTGCCCCAGAGCAATGTCTGAGTGTGCAGGGCTCCATGGTTACTTGGAGCAGTGAAAACTGGTTCCCAGGGCTCTGCAAGCATCATTTTACCTTTAGGCATGATGTGGGAAAGATGGGAGAGCCTTGCTCTCTCTGTTTGACAGTGGTCACTCTATGCTCCTTGTTCTTTTGGGGCTGAAAGATTCTTCCAGAGGACTATTCTCCAGCTAAATAATCAACAGGCTCAGGCCTCAGTACTTGTAATGTAGTGCTGCAGAGGTGGGAAACTACATGGGAGTTTTCAGATGACACTCAGGTCAGTAACAAACGGAAGCAGAAATAAGAAGTCCACTTTGTTGTAGTAAAAATTCAGGTACGTGTTGTTCAGAGTGATCTGGGGTGTTTTTCAGGCACTAGCTTTATGAAAAGTACCCTCCAAGAAGAAAACATTTGCACATCGCATGTTGATATATTAGGTCCTTTAAATCCCAGCGATCTTAGTTCTTAAAATGGAGTGGCTGCCTTCTTGTTATACTCTGTAAGAGATTGGGCTTTATTCATCTCGAAATAAGGTATTAAAACTCCTAATTTTGAAGAGTTTTTATACTGAAAACATAAGAGACAGTTAATAAAAGTGGCAGAGATAACATTAAAGAGCTATTTTATTAAGGCCATTGAAAATGTGTATTACTTAGAAAATCACTGTTAAAATGTTCCCATTCTCTGAAGCTTTCAAAGAAAATGTCTGTTCATTGTGTTTTTCAGTAATGCTATTTACAAAAACACTTTTAAAAAGTTTATTCATAATACTACATGCCAACAAATGTAATTAATTTTGCCTGGGATGTGAAGAAATCCATAGAAAATAAATGGAAGAGGGATATTGTCTTGAAAAGGGACTCCTTTGATGTTTTCCAAGGCAATAGCTGCTTTTCCATGTCACTTAATGTGAGCTGTTATATTGAATTATGGAAGAAGTCTGTGCAGTTTCTTTAGAACTTTTCCCTGCATTATTTTTCATCTTCTATTCAAGAGCCAACACAGAAGCTCCCAAATCATAAATCCGAATTGTAGCTCCAAGTGAATTTGGCCTCTTTCTCTATCAGCCTGCTGAGTTTCTTTCTAAACAAAGTTCACAATCCATAACCTCTGTGTATCTTTAATTTTTCTTTCTGAGTCCCTCTGATCTCTGATAGGTTTTCTTATCCTTGTTTTGTTTTTATTTTTTAAAAATTGTCTTTGTGCATTTTTTCTGGATGGAAAGCTACTACAAGATATATACATTCTCTCTTCCAAACAGCATGCAGCATTTTGTATTCATTATCTCACTATCTCTTCCTTGGTTTGGTTTTGGGGGAAGAAAAAAAGCACTAGGAAGCACAGGGTAAGAGAGCTGAAGCAATTTGGTCTCCTCACGGGGGCGTCATATGATGAACACTGAGGAAACATGGGGCTTAGTCCGTGCGCGTCTCAACCTGTGCCGGCGTGGACAGAGAGCCGAGCTCCGTCAAAACAAAGAGACCAGGGGGCAAGTAGTGTGGGAACAGGAGGCGGAGGCGGGTGACCGCGCTATCGGGTTCAGTCTAACAGGCTTCAAACTCTCACCATTTCAAAAAATTATACGAAGAACTGTCACGTATTTAACCATGTAGGAGCTGTCATCCTGCCCTGTAGCTCTAACAGATTCATCTTTTTGTGTGTTAGGATCTAGCCAGGAAGACAATGGGGCTAACATAGTGAGGCACAGATCATTTCACACTTGATAGTAAAGACAGTGTTGTCTGTTATTCTATGTAATTATCCAGTTGGCGTCAGCAAATCTCCCCTTAAGAAAGTGTCATGTGCTGAATTGTTGAATATAAAATATGTAAAAGAAATAATTCCTACGAGCAGTGCTTAAAACACAGTAGTTGCTAGCGAATGTCCCTGCTTACTCCTACTTTTATCCTGTCTTTATTATTGAATTTTTAAATAATTTTATTAAAAAAAAGACCTTTGTATTAAGGCATGTAATATAGAAGGATATTGGAATGAAGTAAAAACTCTCTGATTCCTCATTGTCAAACCCCAGAGTTGACAAAGTTCGTATGTCCATATTTCAGTGGGCCCTTGACTTACAAATTCAATCAGTTCCCAAGGTGCTGGTGTAACTAAAGGTGATTAAAGTCAGTACAGCTGAGATTTGGATATTTACCTGGATACACACTATAGAAAACAAGAGGCAGATGAATCTGCCATTAACCTAGTTAAGCCAAGTAGTTTGTATGTCAGGCTGCTTATAACCTGAGGGTCCCCTATATATTTTTCCTTCTGGAGTCTCAGCATTTTCAAGTATTTGTATGTACATATGACATGTGTGCTGATGTGCAATTGTAAAAATCTGTACACTTTATAAAAACATCAGTATTTCCTTCCTGCAGTGCTCTTCACTGAGCAAACCTGTCAAACCTGTACCGGTGGTAGAGCCTGTGGCACAGGTGCTGATAACAGGTGTTATCAATGAAAGCTCTAAAAGGTTCGCCACCACTGACCTATACAAATAAAAGTAAATATCTTGGCTCTTCCTATTTCTGCTGGGATCAGATGATCTCAAGGAAGAAGAAGCATTTGGAAAGTCTGTCAACAGTGATTTATTAGTGACATGTAAGCATTTCATTATCGTAACCCTCAGCTTTTTCATAATGGTGTCCTCCAGGGTAAATACTGGCCCTAATTTCTATCATTTGAAAACTGGTGCTTTTCCTGGTCTAGCGCGCGTGGCCCTCCCTCTAGTCTAGCACTCAGACGATTATGGTCACAGCCACCTGATTCCTGCCTCATCTGTCTGCAGCCTTCCATATCTTTAAATTCATCCCAATGGAGCACACCTGAGGTACTGTACAGAATTCCTGAAGGTCCAGTCTCGGAAAACCAAAGCAGATAGAGTGGTCTTCTGGAGTGTCCCTCTCAGGATTCCCTCTGTGTCACAGAGACCCTTCCGTCCCTCAGTGCTGAGCAGTCCTGTCTTCCAGCTGTCTCTCTAGTTATGCTCCTAGTGAGGCCAACCCCAGAGCTGAGAGCTGTCAGCTCCCCACGTCTTATAGAATTAACCAGTCATGAGTGTATCCTACTGCTTCACTAATACAGTACTTTTCATGCCTCATTATCACCATATTTCATTTACATATTTTTGATAGTGGTACTTGAAAGCTATGTGTGTATATTTCTACCTAGGACATCGCACATGGATGCCACTCACCCATGTTTATTCATTATTCTTTTGGACCTTTGACCACCATTGGTAAAGATCCCTATATGCACCATCATAAAATATCTAGACTATTTCCTTTGTATATCTCAAATTCTATAAGTTTTGAGAATAGATCTCTACGTTATCTTCAGTTGTCACTGTAGACTTTCTCAGTAATGATACTTCTTTTTTTAATACTTGGTCCTTATTAAGCAAAAAGTGAAAAAAAACCCCTATATTTAGCATGTTCCGGTTGCAACCAATTGTCTGCATTTCACTGGAATTTCTTCCCTGTTATTTCTCCCTGAGCATGTAGATGAACTGACATTTTTTACTGCTGAGCTCTTTGCCAGGTGCTTTAAATGTCCTTCACTTAATCTGAACAGTCTCTAAGTGCTGTGCTTTTTCTTGACTTTAACTCAGACGGAAAGAAGGGAAGAATTGGAGAAGCAATCTTCCTAGGCTCACAAAAATGGAGGCCTCATATTTCAACACAGATTCTGTCTCTGCAGACTTTGTTTTTGTTGCACCACGTGAATTCCACTGGAATCATGCTCTTAAAGGATCAACTAATATGAATAAGCATGTTCTCAAACTATGAAGTACTGTTCACATGTGTAATTTCTATTGCATATTTTCTTGCCCTTACTGTCTAAGATTAGTAAGTTGATATGTGGCCCAGGCTTTCCGTGGTAATGCTAATAATGGAACTTAAAAATTTAGGCGAACTGATGCCAGTGGTTTGATTGGAGGATCAAGATCTGTCCTCAACTCTTTGCTTTCAAAGTCATGGCTGTCAAAATGAGACATTACTTAGCAAAAGGTTATTAAATACCAAAAGGTTATTAAATGAACATACAGTAGTAAAATCATTTCACAGAACCAAATAGTGTTACCATGTAAAGTTAGAAAATCTCTCATAGAATTTGGCCATGAACAGCATCTGACACCAAGACCTGAGAGCTCCTTAGAACTCATTTATGGTGTGGTTACTCCTCAAAGGTGTTCCAGATCGCCTATGTGATTGTGAAAGCGGCCAACTCCCCCCGTCCTGGAAACTGGATTTTGGAGCGCTCACTGGATAATGTAGACTACAAGCCCTGGCAGTATCACGCCGTGACCGACACAGAGTGCCTGACCCGCTACAACATCTACCCTCGCACTGGTCCTCCGTCCTATGCCAAAGACGATGAGGTCATCTGCACATCCTTTTATTCCAAGATCCACCCTTTAGAAAACGGAGAGGTAAGATGAGAAAAATCATGCTGAAGTACATTTAATATGGCAAAATAGGCCTGTCAGAAAGATTGAATATATCGGTAATTAATGTCAGAGAGATTTAAAAATGGGATTTAGCAGAAGTACATTTAAATGAGTTATTAAATGAAAAGAAAAACCCGTAGTGATTAGAATGTTAACTACCTTCATATGTCTCCTATCTGCAATAAAGATCAGAGAGGGGGAAATGGGTTTAAGTTGGAAAGTCAGTGATTAATTTTACATATAAAGAGATTTTCCTGACATTGAGGGCTGCTATGATTAAAGGGGACTGGAGACCTTAACGAAACCTGTACATCTGTGTGGACTTTGCTCTCAAGTTGGAGATGAGAGAGGAATTGGTGAAGACATATAATCGACATCACAGGACCAAATAAAAAGACTGTCAGTTGTGGATGTTTCTGCTGTCACTACAGAGGACTGTGTGGGACTTTGTAGGACTGTGTGCACTGTCAGGACCTGTGGTCTCTTTCCTCTGGGGTTTTTTGGATTCTCCATTACATACAAGCCAAACCATACGTGTAAATCCACAAGCGTTCTACTACCCTGATGTGTTTCTTGTCCTGTAGTTAAGATTTTAGATGTATTCATTACTTTAAACCACAGATTCGAACCACAACTTCCTTGTCATTATCAATGTGTTTTTGATCAAATTAATTCAATTCTTTATGGCTTGGCTTCATCCTCCATAAACTGGGTTAAAACTGTTCATTATCCTATATGATTGTCAGGATGAATACATAAATTATATTTAAAGCATTACTACTAACATCTATGTGAAATACTCTCCAAGGATTAACTTTTCATGACTATAATGTATAACATAATAACAGTATTGGCTGTACTTATATTTCTCAGATAGCCAAATCTGGATTTACTGCTTCTTGAATTCTCTGAAGCCTCTTTGTTAAATTTCCCTAACTCCCCTCACCTTCTTCTTGGCTTACCTCCTCTCCTCTCACCCACTTAAATATATATTCCTCAACTAACCATGGAGTTATGTCCAGATTAACCTATTGTAAGTGGAAAAATCACTGCTGAAAGTTTATTTAATGTACCTGGTCTTGTGAGCATTGTGGCTTAGCCTCGCTGACCTTAAACTTGCTCACGACACTTCCATTAACCCCATTTTTGGGCAAACCTGAAGCAAAGTTCACTGATAATGAAGTGGTGTGTGACTCATGGAGTTCACTGAGTAGTGGACTGAAAGTGAAAAGCAGGGGCCAGGGATTTAGCTCAGTGGTTCCGGCGCCTGCCTTGGAAGCGCAAGGACCTGGGTTCAATCCCCGGTAACCACATACCATACTGGGCATGGAGTCTCACACCCAGCAGCAACCAGTACCACATACCACAGTGCCAGGCGTGGTGGCTCACGCCTGTAATCCCAGCACTCAGGAGGCAGAGGCAGGAGGATTGCTGTGTTGAGTTTGAGGCTGAGCTCAGGGCCAGCCTGAACTACAAAGCGAGACCCTCCAGATAAGTATGTGTGATCACATATGTCCCATACATGTCCCAGCCACATGTCCCTTCTGCTCACTGTGGTCCCTTTCCTCTGGACCATCTGCATGGGACTGACAGATGTGTCCAGTTCCTGTTCGCTTACTCAGCTGTGTTCTTTCCATTGCTACACGACGCTCACTAGGAACCACTGGGTGATGGAGGCTATGAAGGAAAATTCAGTTCTTATCTGTGACAGTTGCCTGAGGTCTGCTCCTTATAGTGCAGAGGCTGGAGTAAGGAGCAGACAGTAACTCAAAGCATTTTAAAGAGGATGATGGAGTTTAAGAATAACAATTAAATGGAAACTTCTCCTTGACCATCTGCTCACTGCACACAGCTATTTTATTTTAGAATAAATGATCTTAGGGAGGGAAAGAAATGCTGTCTAAAACTTTCCGTGTACCTGGTAACAGCTGAAGTTAGAATACAGGTTTCCTGATGGGCTGGAAAATGTCTGTTTCATACTCTAGTAAAGACTGAAAATAGATTTAAGAAACCACAAAGTTGTTAATTTGTTGAATTTGAGAATAGTTCAGAGGAGATACGCATGCTGTTGCTGGATCTGGTCACATAGAGTCCTACTCAGAGATATCATCCTGCAGAAAAACATAAGACTTGGGTTCTCACACAGGTTGCAGTTGTTTGTGGGGACTCAAATGGTCCAATTAATCTCTCTGAGATTGAATAATTTTAATAGATTTATTTAATGCATAGACAGATTTAAGATATCTTTTATGTTTTAAAGTATTATAGTTTGGGTTATTTTATAACATTTGGATTTATTCTAAAAGTTTTGGGTGTTTGTCTTCAACAAATGTCTGATTCATTAGTTTCTGAGATTTCTATTTATGTGTTTTTAAGAGCCTCTTTTTAAAAACTTTTAATTGTGGAAACAGGGCCTTGCTAAGTTGCTAAGTTTTCCAGCCTTGACCAGACTTGCAGTCTTCCTATTTCAGACTCTCTGTGTCCTGGGATTATTGTACCAGGCCTGGGTTCATTAGATTGGAGTTTAAAAATGATATTCTCTTGGATTAATCCTGATGTATCATTATTAGATGTTAATTTCAAAACTTTCCTGAAAAGTAACAATAAAATAAAATAAAGAAAATGCAGCCTAGTAAATGAAACCTGATAGTAGATGTACACATCAGGAGTGCGAAGTCACCAGCTCCCTGAGACGAGTGGCAGAAGACAGGTGCTGCTCCAACAGCGGCTCAGGATCTCCAAAGGCTTAATGCCAGTTTGCTGTGATGCCCCGCCCCCCCCGCCCGGACATCTCCCATAATCTTTGTATGTTAAACTAAAATAGCCTTCAAATTCACTTCCATTTTTGAAGTGTGCCATTATTAGCAATGAATTTTAAGCTTGCAGTTATTTTGTTTTGGGATATTTTATTGTTGTTTTCTGATTTCCTTTGTGTAGAGGGCATAAGTATCCAATCATTGCCTTTAGAGTGTTTTCTGTGTGTCTTTGTTTGTAAGTAATGTCACCCTGAGATTCCAAATATCCATCGCACAGTGCACTTACCGCTAGTGTGTTTCTATTTCAATTTCAGTTCATTCAAATCCTATTAAAATTAGTTCTGCAGTTGCACTTGGCACATGTCTAGTGTCTGTTGCCCTCACGTGACTAGAATGATGGCAGTGGATGGGGCAGCTGCTGTGTCTCTCCAAGGGTGCCATTGGGAGCCACAGCCACTGTCAAGACCCAGAGCCTGGTCTCCGAGCTCTAGGAAGCTGTTAGACTGAATGTTCTCCCCTGTATTCTCAGCTGTTCTGGAAAATCTGCTGCACTGTAAAATCCTCAGTGCCTATCTCCCAGCAGGCCCTGTTTTCATACGGAGTGGCAGAGGCCTGGCTCGGAACCTCAGCCCATGTTGGCTTCAGAGACTTCACAAATCCAATAGTCTTTAGAATCAAGTTTAATTTCCAGCACAGACATGCCCTGTAGGATCTGATGAGGAAGAGAGAGTAGAAGCCTTTCAGTTAAAATGTAAAGTCCCAAACAGAGGAAAAGGAGAGGTGTCAGCTATTGGCTTTGTTACCAGCAATATTGAGGGCAATATTTGTTCTGTGGAGATCTGTCAGTTACAAAGAATCTGTCTTACCCTTTAGTACTTGATCTTATGGAAGCTGGGAGACCTGGAAGATACACTGCATTAGTCTCACTTTACACTTGGAGACTTGGGAGCCTGCTTGAGGTCTCACAGTGGTAAATAAAGTCTAACATTAATATCCAGCCCAGACCTTCTGATAGCCCATCATCATTCCACTTCTTAAATTGAGCTCACAGGTCCAATCAGCCTACTAAATTTGCATTTTCCATTGGCCACAAAGGCTTTTGGATGCTGTGGATAATTAAGTGTTGTCCTCTTTTCCTACTGGGAAACCCAGAGGGGATGTCACTGTCGATCACTCACACAGGAAGGAGAAGGTACTATTATCTTTATTACCAACTTGAAAATGATGTACAAAGGATCTCAGAGCTGTTAAAATAAGCTTCTGATCCTCAGGGAAACTGTATCAACACTCACGCTAGCATCAGAAGTCTTTGAGACAAGTAACGTAGGAGTGGAATAGTTACGATTACACCTATACGTAAATTTTAAAAGATATCCAGAACTCTGTTACCAGGTCCCCTGCTAAGATATGAAAGTGGGAGAGAAAGCTACTCCAATGCATTCTAGCCTGAGGATGTTACTACTCTGCACCATAACAGGCTGACTGCAACCAAATATTTTCATTGGAAATACATAAATGAATAACTGCTGAATTCTGCCACTGGGCAAGTCCATAAGACATACAATTTAAATTCTAATCTTGGGTAGAAAAATCCTCTGGTACTCATTTTGCAGAGAAGAGTGGCAGCCTGGGCAAGATTACAAGTTACAAAATTATATTTTCCCTGGGTAAATTGTTCTTTAACTTCATTCAATAATAGGAATCATTTATTTGCCTTTTCAACTGACAAGTGCCTCTAAAACCCAACCTACTGTTAGGTTGAACCATGTGAAATGGCCAGTATTTAACTACTTTTCATCCAGAAAAAAATACTGTTTCATATGGTTTAAACTAATATATACTGAAACATGAACAGAAATATTTGTAGAAATTTAAACTCTTCCAAATGTAACCTTAACTATATATAATATTTTAGCAAAAAAGTCATAGAGAAATCATACTTTCACTGAAATAATTTATAAATACGATAATTTGTACTACTTATTTTGTGAGTTCTTTTATGACTGAACTACTAATGTGGCTTAAATTAGACTTAAAATTAGTCAGATTGCTTATGGTCCTAGCTTTTGAGTAGCAGGGAAGAGGAAATAGCATTTACAGGTGAATAACCAGTTATTCCATCGGGTACATTGGGGAAGACTGTGGAATGGGAAGGAAAGTTGATCACCAGTGTCCATGTGGTCTGAGCCCATAGGACACGCTGGCGTGCATTGTGTCTCCACAGATGCATTCCTGTTCCCTACCATGTGTGACATGATTGTGTGTGTACAGATGTTAGTTTTATCCAGAGTGACAGCTGCCTCCAGTGTGAAGCCATTTCACACTTTTAAAGCCCTGACACCCACTTCTAAAAGTTACTCACTACTCTCTTCAAGATAATGACCTTATAACAAGATTACTGCTGAAAACTCTAGAATGGTATGTCAAGAAAATAACAGGAACTTCCATTGCTTTTAAGGAAAAAATCCTAATGATCATGTACCCTCACCTTTCTTCTTATCTTCATATTAAGTCAGTGGGTGAAAAATATCTTGCTCTCCTGCCTATAATTTGTTTGTTGCATCCATTTATCTTCTCACAAGATAAACTTTCGTATTGAATTAGCTGCAATAGAGTCCACATTTTTATCATACTAAGCAAATGCCTTCCTCGAAGATAAGGCACAAAAATAAGGCTGGAAAGTACTCTGAGCAAGCTCTGTGAGCTTCCATAGTCAGTGAGCACACCTCAACATTTACATGTTTTCCCCACTGACGATTATTGAGAGACATGTGTGCTGCAGTCTTAAGTGCCTGGAATCAGGTCTATGATATTTTAACAGGCACCAGATAGGACATGAAATAAATCAGGGGAACATCAAAGAGTTTGGGATATAGGTGATATAGGCATTTCCAGCACAGAAAAGCCTTGCTTTCCTAGGGTTACCAAGAGGGACAGAGAGGAATGGGCAGGGACCCATCTGAGGGCTTTGCAGTAGCCATGCAGAAAAAGTGGGCTGTGTTCAGGGTCATTGTGCTGGGCCACTGTGACCATTTCTGCAAACATTGGCTAAACAGAGCTGAGAGTCTGTCTGTATAAAACTGTGGAACGGTTTTAGAATGAGAAAGTTCTGTGTTAAATTTACACATGAGAGAGAAAAAGGAACCTCACAGAAACAGATTTTATGGGAATACAATTTTTTCCCTGTGCGATAATTATGGGGAAGTGCTTGTAAAAAGAAAAAGAAGGATGTTTTGCAGCATAAAGAATGAGCATATTTGGGATTGTGCTTTATGTCATCAACTGTGTCCGGCTTTGCCTTCCTTTACCACAGTGCTCATAGAATGTGGGGTTCACTCTGTCTCTGTAGGGGCCCCTGTTTTTCCAGTGTGTGGATAAGTCTGTGCCTGGAGAGATAAAATTTTAATCATCCCCCAGATGAACCTGGAGTAATGCCGCAGATCAGCCAGTCTAGAAGATGAGTTGACTCTTTGCTGGGGCTTCATGCTAAGGATATGTTGATAATAGGACACAGTGAGAAGGTAGATCTTTGGCAAATGTGAAGGAGACCAAGGGAATGCAGAGAGAGGAGAGAGAGGAAGAAAAGGGGAAAGAGAAGAAGTCATGTCATGTACCATATACCAGTTCCCCACAATAAGTGTAAACATTGTGTACTGCAAACATGTACTGCACTAATAAAATCTTCAAAAATTAAGATTAGACACTGTCTTGAGGTGATGGCTAGCTAACTCCATTAGAAAATTGATATGTACTGATTACTGACAGAAAGCAAAAAAAAAAAAAAAATAGCAAAACAACAAAGCAACTGACTTTATCTTCAGCACACACATTGTGTTGTCTGTAGCTATGCCAATGTCTCTACTTGTGAATTCCATTAAGCATATGTTCCTAATAAGGTCACACTGCTGAATGAGCCACTTAAACAAGGCCCTGCCCTGTGTGATGATATTTCAACTGTCAGAAGCTTTCGTGAAGGCCTTGATGTTCTCAGTCATTTCAAAATGTTTACCTTTCATGGTCATTTTGACGTAGGGAAAAATCAGAATGAGACCACAGCAGATCTGGTGAGAAAGGAGAATGAAGACAGATGGTAAGATTTTTTTTAGCAAACCTGCTCTCCTTTCGGATGGTCCTGAGCAGAGCACTTGCTGCAATTTTGCTCGTAGCTCATGAAGCAAAGCAAAGGGACGTTGCCACCACCAACCACACAAGAAACCTCGGTGATCTCAGAAAGGGCACCTAAGCGTGAACAGTGAACTGCAAATGGTGTCTTCTAGGATGATCCCAAAGTTAGGGGGAACTTCCTGGGCAAAATGAAGACTTTTGCTTTTCTTCCAACCTACAGAACCCTGTGCTAAAATCAGCCATGACCTTCAAGTGTCTTTGAGGCACTCTAAATACCAGTCATCCTCAGCTCTGCCCTGGAGAAGCCTTCGCCTTAGCCCTCAGAAGGGACATGGGAAGGGACATCTCATCCCAGTCACTAGAAAAACAGTATAGTTGGGACCTAACTTTCTTTTCTGAAAACAGCATTGGTAATTTTTCAGCCAAATGAAAATTTTATCAAAAAAGAAACAAAGATAGAGAGTGAAAAGGAATGAACGTCGTTGTTTCCAATAAAACTACAGTTTGTTTTCACATAAAAGGAAATAGCTTCTCCAGCCTGGTTAAGACTCCAAAGCTGGAAACACATATGATAGTGAGAAATAGGTTATTCATGTATTTTTTTAAGATAAGGCTTATATATAAATAAGGTAAACGTACAACAGGCTTGAAAATAAAATAATGAGGTCAAGAAAAATCACTACATTTGTTGCAAACCATTTGATCTAGAAAGAGAATTTGAGGCTGTTTTGAAAGATGACATCTCTGAAACTCTGTCCAAAAGGCCCAGCTGCAGAGGGGTAGGTAAACAAGTCATTGTCGTATCAGAAGTCTGCAGGGTTAAGGGACAGCTAAGGATTCAGAACCAAATGGCCCTCTTGTTGGTTCCCACTGATAGGATTATTAGCTCACAATTCCCCAGAGGAAAGCTACACAGGACTGTTTGTAGAGATAGGAAAACAAATAACTTTGCTTGGTTTGTTTTGTTTTAAATCAGATAACATGAATGAATCTTTGTATTAGCTTCAAAATAAAAAGGACATCTAATATTTATAATGCAACCATTTTATGTAAAATCTTCCCTGCTGCCTTTTCATAAACCATTAGGTGTTGAAAGTTACTTGTATTTACTAGGCATTGCTGTGAACTACTGCGTTCCATGAAAGAGGGAACCGGACACTTTTGTGCATTTCTGTGGGTCTCAGTTTACATCACAATAAACATAGGTGTAAGATCTTCTGTGCAGATGGCGAAAGACATGAAACATGGCTGGGAACAGGAAGTGAGAACTTTGTTATCAAATTTGACCACTATGATCAGTGAACCATCTGGCCTTCGATTGTCTACTCCATTCGTGACAGGAATGCAACCCCTCAAAAATCTGTAGTATTTGTGCATGCCATTCATTTATGTGCAAGATCTACACCAAGGTCCCGGAAATCAATGAAAAAATAGTAGGCTGATATTGTGTGTTTAAACTTAGCCATGCACATAAGAATGTGAACAGCATGAATTATTTGTATCACAGTAATTTTTGGTTTGTGCATTTCATCTCTGGGTACTTAAAAGATCTCTACTTAATCCAATATAGCATGTACATAAAACATTACAGAGGCCACAGAATATTGCTGTAAAGACTGTCATTAATTACTCCATCTAGGAAAAATAGTTACAACTTTATTACACCATTTTAGAGTGAGCTTTTCACATGTGTTCACTAATAAGAGCAGACAAATCACCTGCTGTAACATAGCAAAAATATCAAATTGGTATCTGCACTCTGATTTCTCTTTAGAAATCGTTTTTCAGCTGGTTTTCTTTTGCCCCTGGTATTCTGGATGATGATTTCATGTCATCTGGATAATTTTGCATTAACATCTGGAAGGGAGGCTTTTTTACTTTTTTGGCCCAGTGCACAGAGAGCACTTCTTTTCCAGCTGCTGTTTACTCATTGCAGAAAGAGTGGCGAAGTGAGTGTAGCAGCCTCTCACATTCCTCAGCAAATGCAAACTGTGTTCAGCCAGCGGTCCCGCCCCTCCATTTTCTCTCTCGTCTTCTTTGCATGGAGAAAGAATGGTTGTGTTCTGTGCAGTAGGAAGAGTTTTGGGAGCTAACAGGTGGTGTCATTGAGTGCACCGCCCTTTGAAATCAGGCCTGGTCTGGAATCCCAGTCAGGCAGTCAATAACTGTGTAACCTTAGGCAACTCTTTGAAGTACGGTTCCCTTTTCTCAAGATGGGAAAATTTAAAGACCTCTTTTCCAACATAGGCATGCTAAATGAAGTGATTTCTATAAATATCTGGCTCAAAGTACACATTCAGTGAGTGGCACCTGCGATTATCAATTTATTTCAGTATGCTGCAGGATGCATCTTTAATATTTCTTTTCACACAGTCCTAGAGATTTTATACATACAGTTAGCGAGCTCACATTTGCACAAAGTTTGTCTAGCGAGGTGCTACTGAATCTTGTCTTTTAAAAGTGACTCTGTTTGTAAGAGAAGGAAATAACTATACTGGTTAAAAACCTGACAGTGAAGTCAGAACATGCCCCCGCTCTGAGCTCCTGTAGTGACGAGAGACAAGACCTCAGAATTTGTAATAAAGTGTATATGCCAAAGTTATTTTGATGTCAGGGATAAAAGGACCCTACACTCAAAGATGAATGGAAGGTTTTTCAAAATATTTGGAGAGCTCTCTTTGGAATTGGTTATTTTTATATTGAGGACTTATTTTCCCATCTTGACTCTAAATGCCTTTTAGTCATTTCCTTCTCTAAGTTATTTTCCTTCAGTAATTTTCTGTAATATAGAGATGGTCAAAGTAAAGCCCAGTGGGTTCTGAACATAGCTCTGAATAATTCCAAATTCTCCAAGTCACTGAGTACATCTCTGACCAAGATGGTAACAGGGATTTTCATTCATTTAATAGTGATTTTTGACTTTACAAAAATAATAGCTTCATTTTACATTCAAACACTAAAAGGTAGTTTTCAGAGGAACATGAGTTAATAAAGTTTCATGGTCATTGTCTTAGTAATGTCAGTTTCACATACGTATACAGCAAACTCAGTGACTTTTTTCAAAATACTGTTTAATACCCAAAGCGACAGAAGTTGGAGATTGCATAAGTTTTGGTCTCTTCCAGACATTACAAGGCTGGAGCTTTGTAATCCTACATAAGCAACTGAATGAAAAGATAAAAGATTCAATGAGTCTATTTTCATCACATATGAAAGAAGTGTTCCTTTTTATGCTTCTATTTATTTCTAAGAAAGGTCTCAATGTGACACAAAACAAGTCATTATAAAACTCCAAATATTAGAAATATCAATAAAAAAACACATTCTCTGTCATCTGGGATGCATTAGGTACCAGAGACTGTTCTTAATTTAGTTAAGCAGTTGTAGACAACTGAAGCAAATGAAGTTTAACATTTATGTTCTCCTTGTCTGGAAAAGAAGAAAGCTTCCAAACTTTCAAGACAAACACTTTCCTGACGTGGTTTTTGAGAGCAAACTTTAAAACAGATCTTTCATAAGTACTTCAGATAACAAAAATACAAGGTTTTGAAGGACTTCTACTAAAAACAAATGATGTGTTTATACCTACAACTTAAGAAAGCTAAGGATATAAATGTGATGATATGGTTTGACTGCATCATTTCATGACAATCTACCTTGACCCACAAAGGGACCCTGGGGATGAGTGATCTGTGTGTCCTATTTGTCATCTCCACCAAATGTCAGGTTTGCAGGCAGAGTCCCAGGGTGAATTACTTGATGGGGCCGGAGCACCAATTACTCTGTCTTGGTGTGTAGACTTCTGCGTGATCACTCAGCAGCTCATGGAAATGCTTTGGGTTGAGACCAGTAGATGTCTCAGAGTAAATGGTGGCAGGATCACTCTGCCTGAGGTCACATAGCAAGATACAGAGTTGGGATTGGAGCTCAGGCTGATGCCAAAGCTCATCTGCTTCATCACAATCACACATGTGTTCTCACACTGCCTGCATGTTTGCACAGAAACATAGGTCCTGCCACAGGGAAACTCCAGGCCTTTTGTAAAATCGAGGAGGAGAAATAATGAAAAGAACAGTGACTGAAATGTCCTCAACTGTGAAAGAACATCCATATAACTCTACCATATATCCTGAAATGAAAAGAACTACATCATAATCAGAAAGATAAAGAAAATAAAAACAAGTGGCAGAAATAAGTGAATAAATAAATTAGGTGATTTTAACATCGGCTTAAAGAAGAATGCTCATTTTATGGACGTGGCTGTTGTGGACAATGAAGAGTGCACTGAACTTGTGATTCAAAAGAAAAGCAAGACTTAATTCCCAGTCCTACCACTCAGTCTCTGCCACCTCCTTGCCTTTAGATTTTCTGGAAGCTTAAGAGTAGCTTATTTTGTTCCATCTGTAAGTTGGTATAAGTGTCTTGTGCTCTCTACTCCCTAACTTTGTGGGATTAAATAAGATACCAAGTGTCATATCCTTGTAGAATGCACAAGATTCTGACATCTTTGATGAAAGTGAAAGTCAGGATGAAGAACCTCAACTTATTTTAGCCAAAAGATGGGCAACCTCTATGCCCACCGCATGTCGTTTAGAATTGGAACTTCATTTGTTATAAATCTGTTTCTGATTCCTCTGAAACTTCCTTAAGGTAGTCATATTCGAACAAAACATATGTCAAAGGTCATATCAGTCTAAGAGTCAAAGGTGGGTAAGAAACCTCTCAAGGCCAGAGAAGTGAATCTTTTTGTGTAACTGCTCCCCAAAAGAAGGGAAGGGTGAGGCTGGGCTCGCTGAGAGCTGGATGAACTGCTGCTACTTAGTGCCCCAGTCTGAAAATCCCTTACAGGGGATTTCTAGGACTGCTGCAGAGGGGTGCGCATATGGGTTAAGTGTGCTTAGAGTGAGGGGACATATTTTGAGGAAGATTAAGGGCAATGTATGTTTTGTACTGTGATCAATTTTTAATTATTTGACAATGTATTTTTCAATTTAGATTTTATTTTCCATGTATGTGTGACAGGTATGTTTAAAAGTATATTATCTGTTTCTTTTCTACACAAATGCAATGATCTCTTATATGGTATCATGATTTACTTTTCACCTATGAAGTTTCCGATGTGTTTTTCCCATTTTGTTATTGTTGGGTTTGCTTTGTTTGGATTCTGTTTTAATTCCATTGAAATGCCATTTGATTTATTTTAATTCCAGTTTGCAGCTCACATCATTGTGTCCTTACTGGTGTTCCTCTTAGTCATTCACTTTTTGCGATTATGAGCAACACTGTAAAGGGCATCTTGCATATGTACATTCATGCACTTTCGTGAATATTTCTGTAAATAAATCTGGCAAAAGGAGTTTTTCAGGCCAAAGAAAGTATACACATACATGATTTCTGGTGTGCAGAGAGTCAAGTGGAGAGCAGTAAATTCATGTGTCTAGGGAATATAAAAGTTTTCATCTTTTTAATTAGTAGAAATGATGTTTGTACAGATTATACTTATATTTGGGGTACTACCAATTTAAGAACTTTTAAAATTAATTTCTAATATCTGTATTCATTTCTAACATCTGTTTTGTATCAGAAACAATTCTGTTTAGAAGCTCATTTTATCAATTTCATGGGAGGAATATATCAAGAACATATTAGAAGTTACCAAAGTAAAATTCAAGGTATTCCAGACTAAGACCCCCTGAAATATAACTTTGTGCAGCCCAAAAGATTTTTATTTAAATATCCAAAATCACATTTACTTTACAGAGAAATCATAATATATTGAGGTGATGTTACAGATTGAGTTTTTAATATTTTAGAATCTGGAAATTGTAAAAATCACAACCCAGCATATTTAAAAATGAAAAATGGAAATGAAATGAAAATAAGCAAGTTTTGATCTTTATACAATGTTATTATTCTTAAAAATTAACAGTTGATTTCTAAAAGAAATTGTTGGGCTTCTAGACAATCAGACCAAGCAAAAGAATAGACTATTTTATGAATGAAAGTTTATGAGATTTTAGATTTAAGAATAAAGAGAAGAACTGTGAATAGTTTTATGTTGTTTAGTAAAAGAGAGTGACTAATGTACCATAAAACATCTGGACTTAAATGGAATTTATCCGACCTTAGAAGTCTGGCCTTTCCCTTCCGATGACTTCAGTTTTGTCCCGAGGGTTCTTTGGTTTAAAGGTTATTTATCTTCTGTAATGCTATCTTTCTATGATCTTTTCAACATGTTTCTTCACACTGAGTTGAAAAAAATCAAGGAAATTAGTGATCTTGGGTTTCCATTGTCTTCTGTTGTTGCATATTCTTATTTTAAGAACAAAAGAAAAACAGACAAAAATGTAGAAGAGAGCACTGCAAGTGAATCCCAGGGTATTTAATTTCTTCTCATGCTGTTCTCTCACTGCCTTCCTAAAGAAATAATTCATAAATTGCAATGGTGCTTCCAACCTACATGAATCAGCATGCTCCTTCAAGTGGACATTCTCAAGGCTGAAATAATTCACAAATGTCAGAAGCTCAGTGACACAGGACCTAGCACTGTGGTAGTTGTGGGCAGGAAGACATTGTAGTCTGAGTGCAAGACAAAGACCACCCTCCCAGATGTTCCCCATTGATGGTGGCCTTCAGATGTAGTTTCAGAACTAATTACTTACAGAGAATTTACAAAAATAGATGAATAACTATCATCTCTGTGGTTGTTCTATTTTGTTATTTTTTTTTTCTTTTCTGCTTTCTAAATTGGGAGAATAAAATATTATTATTGCCTTTGAGGACTTCACATCTTTCTTCAATATGTTTGTGGCTTTTTACTATGAACTCTTTCGATGCTATTGTCCATTATTCCATTTTTATTTAAGTTGGTTCTTTTAATTTAGTATCAATCATTCCTATGTACTAACAGCTTCCTATGGTAGCATATCTAGCAGCAGCATCTGTGTTTTGGGTGAAGCCAGAGCTTCCTGGATTTCACACATTACAACTGCCGGGGCCTTCTGATATGTGAGGTAAAAGCTAAAATCTCTAGACAGAGGTGCCAAAATATCTGAAAATTCTGTTTTATAAAACTGGAACTACCTTGTTCATACAGTTTTAGACTAAACTTTACAATAGCATGACAAATGAATTTTTATAAATTAATGATGTTGGTGGGCTCTAAAACCTCAATGAGGGCCGGGGAGTTAGCTCACTGGTTCCGGCGCCTGTCTTGGAAGCACAAGGGCCTGGGTTCAATTCCCCGGTAACCACATAACAATACTGGGTGTGGAGACCCACACCCAAGCAGCAACTAGTACCACATACCACAGTGCCGGGCGTGGTGGCTCATGCCTGTAATCCCAGCATTCAGGAGGCAGAGGCAGGAGGATTGTGATGTGAGTTTGAGGCTGAGTTCAGGGCCAGCCTGAACCACAAAGCGAGACCCTGTCTCAAAAAAACCTAAAAAAAAAAAATAAATAAATAAATAAAAATAAATAAAACCTCAATGAAATTGTAAGGCAGTAGGACTTATAAATGCTATATATTGAAATTACAGTGCAATTAAAATTAGTTGGGGTCAGATTTTTTTTAGTCATATATCAATTAAAGTTTACAAATTGCCTGAAATCCTAAATCCAAAGTATTTGCTACCACTGAAATAAAGTGAAAGCATCTTATTTGGGGCTTACTTCTTTGAACCAGAATGAAGAATAAAATTGGATTATGACTTGCTATCATAATATCTGTTAAAAAGTTATTATAAACATTTAAATTTAAGTGAAAAGGGATCATCAAATGTTGTTTTTAAGATTTATAAGAAAATTTATAAATTTTCTAAAATTAATCTCCACTTCTACACGTAGATAAATGTTCTCTGAAAACTTTAGGCTGTTCTGTGGAAATCTGTCCTATAAACTGTTCATTTACTAACTTATTAGCAGAACCCCAGGAAATGATTTATACAGTTTATGATCATTATGCTCTTTTAAAATGCCTTAAATTGGAATGTATTCCTTGTATGCCAGGTGATCCTTCATGCGATAGCACAGCGTTGGATTTTGTGTTTCTTCTCAGCAGCTAGGTTTCATTTGGAGGAGATTTTGTGTGTACATGTGCTCACTATCAACACAGCCTTGCTAGTATTTATAGCTCAAATTGCAACTCAAAAATATGGCCTCAGAAGTTATACATCTACAAAGTGAATCTACAAGAGACCCTGTGTTATGAGATAGACACCAGAAAGCAAGATTACATAGGAAGCTTCTTACCGTACAGTTGGTCCCAAATGATGGTTATGCAAGTGTTTGTAATTTGGGAGCTTTTTGGGGGATTGAGCAATCTCCTGGTTTGCTGGACAGGAGCTCAGAGCAGTTGGTCTTGGCTGACCAGACCCCTGTGGTGCTGGCCTGGTCAGCATGCCCAGGAGCAACACCACATACAGTCACCACTGGGTAAGAGTCAGATGTCAGCCTCCCTCTCTTCTTGGGCAACTCTCTGAGTCCATGTCCTCAAGAAAAAACAAGAAATAGTAATTCCTTCTGGACACTGAGAAGTTTAGAAGACACATTATAAAGTCATTACAGAGGGATGTAAAATGGTACAGCGACTAATGAAAAGAAGATCCAGCTTTCGTAAAGGAATGAAAAATGGACCTGTCCTGTCTCCCAATTATAGAGGGATCTGGACTACTGCATTCTTTGTAGCATTAAACCGTTTCAGGCTGGCTCACTACCTTGCAAATAGAAAAAGTCCCAAAGCTTTCAAAGTATTTTTTAAAAAACCTTCTGAAGATATATTTTCAAAGTGTATAATCCACCAATTTAAAATGCATTGTCCAGCAGCATTTAGTATAGCCAGAGTTGTGAATCCCACCTCACAATCCAATCTTTGGTCATTTTCAAGACTCCGAAGAGAAACCTTGACCACAAAACAGCCATTCCTCCCCTCATCCCAACTGTCCTCCCCTCAGCTGCCCTGAGTTGCTGTCACAGCAGAAGGGGGAAACCTAGGAACTGGTGAGTAGATATGGACTTCTGCACCAATTTGGGGAAGAAATGAGGGTGGATTGAGGCCTGGTGGCAGTCATAGAGGCCTGAGAAGTACTGGAGTGAAAGCTACAGCTTAAAAGCTGAGCCATTTGGATTTCCTGACCAAGTGGATCTGCCAGGAGGATGTGCTGATGGATTTTCCATGAGGTGAGAGAAAAGAATATGATTGAAAGATGAGGCTGTGGTTTTGGACTGAGCCATGGAAAGAATGGAGTTGTCATTGAGTTGGGAAAGATAGTGGATGTAGCAGGTATTGAACAGGGAAGGCAGGAGTTAAATTCTGGTTATGTTAAACTTGAAAAGTCCGTGAGACAAGGAAGTAAAGCTGACAACATGGAGTGCTATGGGGTTCAGATGAAAAATTCCGCTTAAAGATAAGAATTGGATAAGAACTGTATGCCCTGAGACCATCTGTACTCACTAAGGAGGCTCCTACAGGCTGTATTCCACAACTAATCTTTGACAGGCATCGATCTTTAGAAGTTAGAGAGATGAAGCAGAAGCATTAACATCTAGGACCTGACACCACAGTTTAGGAGATAGCTTTCTCACAAAAGCAATGCCATGTTACATATTCTTTCCATTTCCATTGCAAGATGTGAAAATAATCTTTTCAAAAATGCACTTGAACTTTGTTGTGATTTATAGAATAAGCAATGGACATTTTGCTAACTTCATTTGATTCCCAAGAAAATGAAAATATTAAATAAACAGTTTCAGGAGATGGGGGTTACAAGTCCATAAAGAAAAACTTGAGCAGGATTTTCATATTTAGGATACATTAAAGAAAAACAAACTAACTAACTTGTGCTGTATTATACCCTCAGGATCCATTTTCTAAATGGTCCCATTTAGTTGTTGTGTATTTAGGAACGTATCACAAGGGTACATCCTTGAGATAACATTTGAAGGGTAAGCTCAGAATTTAAACACACTCTCTGAAAACAATCTTATAATGATATATAATATATTCAATATTCACATTTTACACTGCATATTGAAAATTACATTTTAATTGTGGCTTTTGTTTGCACTTGTACAACAGTGAAAGGTATTTATTTTTACGTACAATTTTCTGTGTGACATTTTAAAAGCCTTATAAAAGCCAAAAAAATTATGCATTGAGAAAAAATTAGGCCTTTAGCATTTTATTCATTTTATTCATTTTACCTTCTTGTCTGTTATGACAAACCTGAATTTCTAATGGCAAAACTAAGGTGGGGGTCTTATGTGCTGTCAAACACCTGGGTGCAACAGCACAAGAGTTACTCATCAATGTTTATTACTAGCGTGGTCTCTGGTGTCCTCAAAAGGATAGATCATAATTAACATTTCAATTTGTCAAACAGATGTTCACTAAAAAACAAACACAACTTGGTCTATGAGCTGGAAGGACATGTCAGATGACCCACATGAGCATAACTGTTCTTTTGTTCTCAAAGCTAAAAAGAAATAAAATTTGTCAACATAGTCTTCAATGATGTATAAAGACAGAGTTTGTTATTTCTAAATGAAAGTTTGCCCTAAAATGATAATTGTTCAGATCAGATTTGACCTCTTGTGTTTTAATAATACTAATGACTAAAAATGCTGGTAGAATTATATATTTAAGCATAATTTATGACAATGCATGATGTAAATATAATTTTAATGTCAGTTTACATGTAGGATTAAGCCTATTACATATTTCCCCTTGCTATTATTTTAGCTCTGATTTTTTAAAATAAGTGACACATGCATAGTAATATCCTTCCAAACATAAATGATTGCTAGCCTTAAATACACTGTAGGGGTTTAATTTGTACAATGTAGATATCTCCCCTTATTTTCAGAGAATACAAGCTAAGACTCCCAGTGTAACCAAAGAGAGTACCAACTTCTATGTACTTTATGCTTTTTCCTCTGCATACACACTTATGACAAAATTTAATAAGGTTAAATAAGTGAGTGACACCGATAGCTCATAAAAATATAGTCATACTATGATTCAAACGAATGATCTCTCTGAAGGGTCAAGTCAAATATAACTATTGCAGTCCAGGGATTTGGCACAGTGGCACCATGCCTGCCCTACAGGCACAAGGTCCTGAGTTCGATCCTCTGTATCTCAAAAGAAAAAAAAAGAAACAAATATTGTTTTTTTTGTACAAATATTGATATTGTTGAGCTACACAATGGCAGATACCTGAGACCATGCAGAGTGTAACCTCAGAAAACAACTGCTGCAAAAGAAACAAATCCTGTCCATTTTCATTGGTGGCAAGCTCTCTCCTTAAATCTTCACTATCCCTCAGCAGCTCACAGTGCGTGGTCCTTGAGAAATACTGATGCCAGAGGGAACTCCGGGATTCTGGCTGGTGAAGGAAATGAAGGCCTGGGCTCCACCTCTAGACTTTCCTCCATTTGCGGCTAAACTATTTTATTGCTGTTCTGATGTCAACTTTTTTCTGCTTCTTTTCTCTTTGCCCAAGAACTTTCATTCTAGAAATCCTTTTTTCATATACCACTTCAAGAAAGCATCAAAAATAAGGAAAACACAGTAGTATTAAAATAATTAGAGGGTCAGGTTTTTAGCTTAGTGGTTTTAGCATTTGCCTTATAAGCACAAGATCCCTAGTTCGATCCCTGATAAATGCATACAACAATGCTGGGCATGGAGACTCATGCCTGTAATCTCAGCACCCTGGAGACAGAGGCAGGAGGATTGCTGTGAGTATGAGGCTTGCCTGGTCATATAATGAGCTCAGGGTCAGCCTGAACTATAGAAGTGAGACTTTGTCTCAATAGATAAATAAATGAATAAATGAAATAAAGCAATATTTTTAAGAACAGAACACTCTAAAATAATTATTTTAAAGAGGTAACACTCATTTGGATGTCTAAAGTCTCGGTTGCTGGTTCTAAAATTGTTTATGAATATGTTGAGATGTAGACATATTTTATTCTCACCTGAGGAAGAAACAGGACTGTTAGTGGTCTAGATGCATTTCTCTATAAAGTATGGTTACTTTTGCATACAAAAATGCCATTTTGTCAGGGTTACCACACTGTCAAATCTATCACCTCAAAGAAATAGAAATACACAAATATGAGGGAAGATACCACGTAAAAACAGAACGACAAATGTTCTTAGAATTGGGAGGAAGATGGCTTTTCTTTTGTAAAAATGAATACATTGTTTATTTCATTAAAGGAAGTTTAAAGAAATAGGTATATACATCAGCAGGCAAAATGAAGGTTCATTTTGCTAAAGTATGTTACTAACAGATAGGTATTGAGCTAATATCATGAGCTATTTCAGTGAAGGAACTTAATTATGATACAGAAGACAGATTAGAAAACAAGAAAAATATGAATTATCAGGGATGAAGTCGAAGGAGGAGCTGAACACTGACCACATTTCAGAAAATCCTCAAAACAGTGCCTGCCCAGCCGGCACCAGTCCCCGGTCTGGTGCGGCCTGTTTTCCAAACCCGCTCCCTGGCGGTACATCGGGTTCACTGTAAAGAAAGCAAAGTGCAGAGTGCGACACCATGACCCTGCCTTGTGCTGGGGGATGAAATGGCTGGGATGGGACCAGTCTGGACCTCACCTCTCTGCAGCAATAACAGAGCCCGCGCGACTTCCTGTGAGTAGGATTGCAAAGATTCCTTCCCGTATCTCAGAACGTGGAGGGGCCACTTGGTCACACAGGAGTGACAAACCTCCCAGGAATGAGTCTGTCCTCCTCACACGGGGTGACCCGGAAGCCGGCAATGACATCAATGTTGTGGGACATGAGAGTTCCAGAGAAAACCTCAGCAAAGCCCGGAGGACAGAAGAAAGGTCATTTGCACAAATCGGGGGGAGAGAAGTGTGTTCAGGGCCGTGAATGTTCACTGGGCCTACAGTGCGTCCTCTTTATTGAGGAGCCGTGTTTACAATTGTAAACAGTAAGGACAATTGTAAGGACAGTGCTAAGTAATTCTGACACATGCTTATTACTGTGTAAGTACCAGAGTTTTCGATTATCTCAATAAAGAGACTGCTCTCTTTTTGGAAATAAGATCACAAGAGTGAAGAAGGAACGATAGAGTCGTGCTGCCCTTTCTCACTGGGTTCATTTTAGAGTGAAAACAGAAAAACTCTCAAGTCTAACAGCAACATTTATAACAGTTTCCCTCGTTTAATTCCCTTTCTTTTTGGTAAGGAGGAATGGCTGGGTTGTTGTCATTAATAGAAAAAAGAACAGCGCTTAAACCACCCATTATAAATTCTTCTGGGAAAGCATATTAGAAATAATGGAAAACAAACCTGATTCTGTGGACTTGGAAGAAAATGCATAACAAATGCAATTCAGCCCCGGCCCCTCGATGATTGATTAAATGTTTTATTCCCTTTTCCTTCATTCATGCTGTGTTTCTCAAGAGCAAAGCGACAAAGAAATGTTGCGAAACAGAGGCCACGTTCGACAAATAACATATAGTAACGATCAGTGACCTCCAGTCAGATGTTTATTTCTTTTTCTCTCAAGTTTTAGAGTTTCTAAATATTAGTTATACTGCATGAATTCCTACGCTGAAGGAGGTCCGACTTTCAGCTCGGCCCCACCCCCCGCCGGTTCCCCACCAGCACGAGCCGTTTCTGAGCTCCTCGAGGGCACGGCCCCACAGCTTTCTGTGGTCAGTTATTAGCTGGAGTCCAGCAAAAGAACAAGAACACTGTGTACTTGGTAAATCTGCAGAAAACTCCATCTTCGGGCTGTGTGGGCGGAGAGGTCCCTCTGTGAGTTCTGTTTCTTTGAAGGGACTCAGAGATCTGCTGCTGCTGCTGCTGCTATGACAGAAGTCGAGGTTCACAAAAGCAGCGTCCTACAAGCCTAGTAAATAAATGATTACAGTCCAGCTCTGTGCAGAATAATGGGCAGGACCCCAAACTCACGATCGCGTTGACGTGAATCCTAATTGTTGTTATTCTGTGAAGCCTGTCAAATGAAGATACAAGGGCTGAGTGAAATGCTTTCTTAAAACCTCTGCTTTTTATGATCTCCAGCTGCCGAGGCGAATCGTGGTGGGGGAACGCAAACCTGACACCTCTAGCTAACTTAGGGGATGGAGTCAGATTGCTACAGGATCTCTCTTTCTATCTTATGCTTTTCTTTTTCATGTCTCTCCTCTCATGACCTGCCGCCCAGATGTTAGTCATTCTGCAGCTTCTTCCTCAGGCAGCCTCCTGCTGGTCCTGGCTCGTCTCCTCTCATTTCGGTCCCAAAGCTATCACTTCAGGGGATGAGGATGTCAGCCAACACCAGGGTTTCGGCTCAGCACAGACCTGGAGGAGCTTCAAGCTAACAAGTCCTCTGATATCTCTCTCTCTTTTAACTGCTGACGTGGAAAATGGACCCGGAAAAGAAAATAGGACAGAAGGGCTGGTCCTGCTCTCCTAGGTGCGTGCCGGCCTGCGGGTGTCCTGCCTCACTTCCAGCAGCGGGTGAGGACTTTGTTACCGCCCCGTGTGTTGCCTGTGGCAGTCCTGGTTAGTAACTGCCATCAAGACAATCCACTTAGCTGAGGGTTATGAAGTCATTAGCACTATTTTTCTTACTCTCTCAGGAGCAACTAATACATTAGTTTTTCCAGTGTGCTAAGCATCATTCTCATCATTTCACATGAATTATTTCTTTTAATCCACTGAGCAACAGTATAAAGTGGATTTATCATTATCTGCCTTTTACAGAGGAAACTGAAGCACAGAATGATTAAATAAATTGCCTAATATCCACAGGTAGTAAGTAACACAGCTGTGGATGGCACCCAGCAGGATTATTTCCAAGGAGCTTCACCTTAAATTGTGGAGAACAGGGGGGCTGGGGATATAGCTCAGTGTTTCTGGCGCCTGTCTTGCAAGCACAAGGGCCTGGGTTCATCCCCAGTAACCACATAACAATACTGGGCATGGAGACTCGCCCCAGCAGCAACCAGTACCACATACCACAGTGCCAGGCGTGGTGGCTCACACCTGTAATCCCAGCACTCAGGAGGCAGAGGCAGATTGCTGTGATGTGAGTCTGAGGCTGAGCTCAGCCTGAACTACAAAGCGAGACCCTGTCTCAAAAAACCTAAAAAAAAATTGTGGAGAACACGGGCACACAATTGTACAAAGCATCACATGATGGAGAGAGGCAATGTTACAAAAGCGTAAAAACATCATTACAATCTTATATACAGGTTTGCAAACCCACTGAAATGAAAAGCTCCTCAATTATGAAATATGAAATTTTATTTTGTTAGAAATGAATTATTAAAAATTTTATGAAAATCCATCAATTTAGAGAGATAGGACCCATAATATCCTTTGAAAAAAGCCCAGTAGATCCATACGTAGATTAACAGGGCATAGTATTTCATTTGAAAGCATAGAAACTTGACATGCTAGTGACATGCATTGTCATGCTAATACTAACAAAGTAAACAGAGAAAGAATAAATAAGAGATAAATGGAGGCCAAAGATGTGAAAGGTATTATCAAACAAAATAATGTAAAAACTAACACAAGAGAAGGAAAGGGGGCAAAAGAAGGAAACATTCAGAGAAAGTGCCTGTCCCTCTCATTCTTTTAAACATCTTCTGCACAGCAAAAGAAACCACCAACAGAGTAAAAAGGCAACCAACAATGTGGGAAAAAGTCTTTACCAGCTGTTCCTCAGACAAGGGGTTACTATCTAGAATATATAAAGAGCTCAAAAAATCAGCCCACCCAAATTTAATGACCCAATTCAAAAATGGGCATCTGAAATGAACAGATATTTTTGAGAGGAAGAAGTAAGAGCAGCTAAGAAGCATATGAAGAAATGCTCAATATCGTTAGTCATTCGACAGATGCAGATGAAAAAAACACTCAGATTTCACCTCATTCCACAAAGAATGGCTGCTATTTCAGAATCAGCCAGCAGCAAATGTTGGCAAGGCTGCGGAGAAGAAGGAACCCTTCTCCACTGTTGGTGGGACTGTAGACTCGTACAGCTCCTGTGGAGATCAGTTTGGAGATTCCTCAGAAAGCTAGGATTGGAGGTCCCATTGGACCCAGCATCGCTCTGCTAGGTATATACCCAAAAGAATTAAAAGACTCACATCACAGTGACATATGTGCACCCATGTTTATAGTAGCTTAGTTTGTGATTGCTACATCTTGGAAACAACCCAAATGTCCATCAACTGGAGACTAGATAAAAAAGCTTTGGTTCTTCTACAGAATGGAGTATTACTCTGCCATAAAAAATGATAAGTTTCCTTGTTGTCCTAGGGGATATTAGGTAGAAGGAGAAAGTTTTTAATATAAAAAAGATAAGTTTGAATCATTTATACTTAAATGGACATACCTTGAGGATATCCTCATAAGTGAAATAAATAGGTCACAGATAGGTAAATATCGCATCTTTTCTCTGCTATAAGAAAATAAAGATGTAAATGAGCCCTAGAATTGTATGTTATATATTGTGAAATAGAAAATACTCAGAGTGAAAGAGGGTGAAGGGGGAAAAAATAATGAGATTATAGCAAAAAAGAAAGGAAACAAATTTTATGTATATAGGAGGTGGGGGTGGTAGGGTGGGTAGGGCTTTGGGAAAAATGAGAATTAGGTTGTGTCTTATATTGGTACAAATCCTCATTGTGGAGTGCAATTATGATGTATATATGTAATGTACCAACAAAAATTTCAATTAAAAAAAAAAAAGAAAGTGCCTGTCCCTAAGCTTGGACGCTGGGGAGCCGGAAGTCCAGCATCATGGCAGGAGTGGGCAGTCTGTAGAAATTCCCTTTTGCAAACACATAATGTGGAGAACAATAGGAAGATCACTAAAAAGAAATGGGCTCAGTTTTCAGGATCTTTTGTTTGTGTTCAACATCTTCTCAGAGTGTTAATGTGACCCCATCATCCAAATCCTCTCACATCTTATTGAGACTGAAAATGCAGACATAAAATCTGTTGAACTTATCAATGACAGTCTCAAAGATCCTGCCTCTGTGTGAATGGCAAGACCTCAAATTAATACAATGATATATTTTTTCATCTACTTTGTTTATGACAGGCACACTTCTCTCTGAGGGACTTTTGGGTCAGAAGGTGAAGGAAAGAGGCTGAATTTCTCTTTCAAGTACTCTTCTAGGTTGTGTTCCAATTGAATGACACAAGATCTGGCACCACACTTAGACTTCTTGCTCCAAATTTTGAATTTTAAACAATGCTTCCCACACGGGGACTGAAAACAAAACAGGAAAATGTTGCTTAAGTTTTCCTTTGTGCTGTTATTGTGTGTCTTTCCAGAGTACTGATTGTTCTGTCCTACCAAAGTAGGTCTGTCCTTTACTGGCTTTCCTATTCAGGGCTACTCAGGAATTTCTCTAACATGTTTCCACATTAAGGAAAGCCATCTTTTTTCACATATATTTATATTTAGTCTTAAAGCTTTTCTTTCTTTACCTTATCATTTGAAGATTGAATACTTTTGACTTTATAGAATTTATCAGTAACTAAAACATTCTTTATAGAACAGTGATGGTTTTCACTTAGTAAAATATTTAAGAACTAAATTTATCAGTACAGATTTTATTCTGTTAATAAGACTTTAGAATTTATGACCTCTTCTCTGTATAATACATTTTTAACTTCACCTCTACAATATAATCATTGTGGTCAGGGTCAGTGTGGACTTTGCTTCTATTTAACAGCAGACTTCCTACTGGCAAAAATCGATACTAGGAGGTATGCCAGGGCATACATATCTTTTGTACTCTAATCTGCCTTTCCTGTGTCCCTATGAGGAATTTGTCACTGTCTGATTCAGTGGTGAGTTTTGAGTAGTGACTACAGGTATGGAAGAAAAGCCAACAGCCAACAGCCAATATCATGCAGCTAAAGAAAATTTGGACAAGCAAGAGTAGGACAATAAGGGGAAGTACAGTTAAAACACTAGGTCTCTCCCAGACAGGACTGGAAAGGAAATAAATTGGATGACAAAAGAGGAAAGAGTGCATGGAATAAGTTCTCTCACCAGTGAGGAGCTTGCTGTCTCTGCAAATAGTGTTTACCTGACTAGCAGTTATTCATTCCACTAATTCTGAGTGAACCCCAGTTCTGTGAGGTTGTCAGTGATGGGCTAAAGAGAAGAATCATGAGATCAAACTACCATTTGAACATATCTCATCTTTGCTTGGCCATATTTGCTAAAATTTCTAAATCTACTTTCTTTTTACAAAAAAGTAGAAAAGATAATATTTACCTCAAGAGACTTAGAAGCATTGTGTGAACTACTATTATGTGTATTAGTACATCTAGATCATATATAAGTTTCTGATGTCTTACATGTAAACAGTATTGTCTATAATTATTTGTCTATGGAAGAAATCACTCTCTAAACAAAGTTCTATGTATTGTAAAGAGAGTTTTAAAGAAACAAAGCTTATGTATATAGGGAGTGAGAGGTTGTAGGGTGGGTAGAAGAATGGGGAAAAATGAGAATTAAGTTGTGTTACATACTGGTACAAATTCTCAACATTGAATGTGATCATGATGTGTATATATAATGTACCACTAAAGATTTGAATTTTTTTTTAAAAAGCAGTGACACTGAAATAAATGAGAAATGTTCCAGTCTCTTGGGCTATCTTCCCTCAGGGCACACATTTGTGACACTACAACTTTTGCGACAGAGAGTAAGATAACTACCCTCTATTATCTGCCTTCCTGAGTTCTTCTGAATCTACTCTTACATTCTTCTAGGTTAGGACTTTCACACGATCACTATATCCTTACACAGCATTGCTAGCATGCAGCATCACGAGTTTGCAATGACATTTGCATTTAATAAAATGTAAATGAGAAGCTCCCAAAAGAGATGGAGGAAACTTACTTTGACACCTCTCTTTTTAGCCAGGCACATATTATATAACTAGAGAAAGAAAAAAACAATAGTAAATTAAATAACTTCATGTGAAGTATTTTTCTATTATTTTTGAAAACACTGAAAAGGTCACGCTAAATGAACTATTGTCAAGGTTCTGTCAGAGTGAAATTTGCATTAACTGATTATCTCTCATTTTGAAAGTTCCAGGCACATAGTAGTCTGTTCGTTTTATGCATCAGGAAGAAGGAGGTGATATGAAGACTTTAGAGTTAATTATGATGGATTGTTAGTGACCCTTTGGAGCATGTTTTAGATGAAACAAATTCTAACACATCTTGAACAGCAGCTTACAAGGAAATGTTTTGCTGGGCTGTGCTGAGTGGGAAGAAGTCAGCCTGCTATTTTGTGTCAAGGATCATACCAATTCTGAGACTTGGAGAAAGTTGGAATTCCTGAAGTAGCTGAGACTTTACATCTATTTCTATCTTGCCTAGAAATGTAGACCTTCTTTGGGTTCAGCAGTTCCATACAGCTTATGAATCAATTTCACATGAGATCTACTAGTTGTAGAAGTGAAAAAAAGATAAAGAATCTCCACCAACTTGGATACAAAGTCAAAGGATTCCTTTTGGGTTTTTTTTTTTTGGTTTGTTTGTTTGTTTGTTTGTTTTTTTGACCAGCAGAGAAGTGATTGGAGCCTTTGGAGGATAATATTTTAAATAGCTTCCCTGAGAGAGAAGAAAAATAAATACAGAAGATGACAAATATTCTTCAAAGTGAACTGATTTTCTTATAATACTGCAATTTGTTAATGACTCTTGCTCTGACAGTGAAGAATCTGTTTAAATATTATATAGAAGGCAGAGCTTTCATCCAAGAATGACAAATGCAAGCACTGTAATTTTAAAGAGGAGCAGAAAAGTAATTTATGTTTCAGGGAAGTTGGACCCAAGTAGGTGTTTAAAGCAGTGTCCTTTATGGGAGATTGAAAGGCTTGTTAAGACTAAGCTCAAAAGTAAAGTTGTCAATGGCACAGTCATATTTGTTAAATTTCTTAATAAGCTGACATTTCCGTGTATTCTTGGAATAGGTTAGTTAAGATGTTAAGGTCATGCATAACCACTGGCATTTTATTATTAAAGGATTACTTTCAAGCAGATCTATAAGCATCAACCATGCAGAAATAGTTTATTTAGTTGGGTTTGTGAACTTCTAAAGTAGTGGAATTATAATTAAAGACCTTCCAATACAATCCAGTTTGCTACATTTTGTTTGAAATGAAAGTTTGTCCATTTTGGTTCAGTGAGATTATTAAAACATCTAAAGGGATATATCCATTTATACCAATGTTTCCCTTTTTTCTTTCTTTTTTTTTTTTTTTGCCTTTAGATGAACTTCAAATGCTTGAATAGAAAATTAAAAGGAGTCTACACTCTAATTTTGTGAAAATAGCACATTTAAAGATTTACTTATGTTAATAACAGAAAAAGATCTGATTAAATACTCCATGGCATAACTTATTAGACAGAAAGCTAGTTGAATTTGGTAAATATTTGTAACTGATTAAATATTTAGTAATATTTATTCAAAAACTTTTATTTGGGCCAGGGATTTAGCTCAAGTGGTACCATGCCTACCTTGGAAACACAAGGCCCAATTTTAATCCCCTATACTGCAAAAAAGAAAAAAAAATATTTGGCTCTAATTTTTAATAACTAATATCTTATATTCTGGGAGTGATGTCAGTTAACAAAATAGCTTTTTCTCAGCTCTTAGGCTCCTGTTCTAGTGGATAGAGAGAGACCATTAATAGTAGTCCCAGAGACATAAAATGAGGAAAGCTGGAACCGATGTGATTTTAGTGGACATAAAGAAAAGAGATTGGATGCTGGCTATATTTGGTAAGTAGAACCAACAAGATTTCTAAATCAATTTGAAATACAATGGAAGAAAACAAAGGGACTGAAGCAAAATTATAAATTGTTGGCAGAAAGTAGCTGAAAGGATGAATTTAGTAAGACTGAGATGATGTGGTACAAAGCAAGAACTGATTGTGAGAAGCTTATTATGGTTTACATCTAGAGTGTTCCCCACAAATCTCATGTGTTCAAAGATGGAGCTCTTGGTGTGTGATTGGATCATAAAAGTGCTATACTCATCAGTGGATTCATTCAGAGCTGAATGTGAAATTAGGGGAAGGTCCTGGACAGAAGAAGCAATTGTCTGGGGAATGATCTGAAGGATGTATCTTTCTCTCTGGTTTCTCTCTTCTGTCTCTCTGCCTCCTGGTCACCATGACAAGAGCCAATTTTCCTCCACTATGCCCTTCTCTTTGCCATCTTGTTTTTAACTTAGAGGCAACAAGCCATGGCCTGAAACTGCACCAAGACAAATCTCTCTTCTTTTAAGTTGTGGATGTGCGACATTGTGTTGAGTGACAAGAAAGTGCCTAAGAAAATACCCACTGGATAGCCAAGTAATTCAGAAAGTAGGCAATTGGTTTTTCATTCTGTGCTGAAGGCCAGCCCTTGAGATTTAAATGTGGGAGACGTCAGTCAGAACGCTACTGAAATCCAAAGCCTTTGTTGAGATGACTCGGTAGACAAGTGTGAATGAAGCAGAAGAAAAGGCTGGGGACCAAGCACTGTGTTGTTCTAAAATCAGAAAGTTAGGGAAGGGCTCATGTGATGGTTGCTCATCTCTATATCCCAGTCCAAAGCCTAAACTGCTCCAAAATGGAAGCCAACATAGCATGTTCACATCATGTCCCATAAGGAAATCGCCATTCTTGACCTCACAGGAGGGGTTTCTGTCTGAACACAAAAACACCAACTGTACAATGCTACCTCTGTCTATGAAGAAAAGTTATAGATCCAACAGAGTGAATTTCACATTTAAACTTGGGTGTCATCCTGGAGATATCTCACTGTATACATTTAAATATACCAGACATGGGAATTTTAACACCTCAAACATGTCTGGACCAATGCACTTTAGATAGGGGAGACTAATTGCAGTAGTGAAGAGATGAAGAAAGGAAGCAGAGAGAAAGGAGAAAAACAAGGCAATGTGTCTTCATAGTCATTGGATTAATTAGTATTTTTGGTCGCCACTGATAAGTCAAATATGGTAAGAAATGAAAGTATTCATTTTAGGTAGGAGTCAAAATGATATTGGTAAAGGAGACTAGAAGAAGCTCTGGAATACTAGGACACAGAGGAAAAGCACCAAACAGTGCCCAGAAGGTCCCTTTTTACCATCCACACTGAGGACCAAACTCAAGGCCTTTTCTGTGGGTGTCCTGAACCAGTCTCCCTAAAGCTCGCTTCCCTCCTCCAGACACTTCTCACGTAGTCTAAAGTAAAACTGTATAGGTCCATTTTCAAAGTCGTCTTCAGCATCACCCTCTCCGCTGTCTCTGAAGTGATAGCACTTGAGCATGATAAGGCTGAAGGCGTTTCCGGAAATCTCAGCCATTCATTTACATATAATTTATTTAATCACACAAATACTCAGCTAATCTTATCCTGCAGAGATGGACTATTGTCATAAAGCCTCTGGTCATCTACTTTCAATGTACTAATTTCATTGGCAGCTTTTGGAAATTGATCATACCAAGAGGCTTTGGGAAATGTGTTAAGGAGCATGCTATCTTTTATTTTTGTCTTCTTTTGTTACTCTTTTCAAAATTTCTGACACTCGATCTTTCAGTAGTTTTCCTTCTGTTCCACAAATTCCATCAACAAACTTGTACCACTGGAAAGGCACACAGGGACATGATCACTTCCAGCAGTTGAAAATAGGTCCAAGAATCATCTACTAGGGAGATGATCAGGCTAGAAGCCAGATTATTTGTTCCATAAAACATTTTTACATTTATTTTAAAGCAAAAATGCCACAGAGGCATAAAGCTGCTCTGTCCATCTGCAAGAAAGACATGATGTACAGTGTGCTTGAACTAGTAAAAAGAGAATAATTGAGATAAGTAGAGTACAATGTTGTAATAGGGTAGACATTTGGTAACAAAGAAAAGACATTTCTTTTATTTGTCCATGAAATCTCTTCTTAGAGAAAATTTTAAAATCTCCGAAGCAAGTTGATTATTGTGTTCAGACATATTCCGTCGGAATGAATTCCTGTGACAGGGTGCACATGCACCCACCATCATGTCTGTTATAGAAGTCATTTCAGAAGCACTAGCCTGCCAGAGATTTCCCAGGGCTCTCCGCAAGGCTGGGGTGGTCTTGGGGACCATTACTTCTCATCTCTCTTGAAGACAGACACCCCCAGGTGTCACCCCAGAGGAAATCAGGAAGTATGCTAAGTTATGTGGTAAACTTAAAATTACACAGCATTGCACTCATGGAAATATCCTATCGAATATCATGATTTATTTTGAAGGACAGTGGAAAAAAAGAAAGAAAACAACAGCTTAAGGAAGCTGTGATGTGCACGGCACGGCCAAACAGCTGGTGGGCTTTATATCCGAGAACAGCGTGGGACCGACTACTCACAAGACCTCTTGGCAGAACGACTTGATGACAGTACCAAAGCTGTGAGGAGAAGTGTTCTTTGGCTGCATATTTTGTGGTGTTATTCACATCGTTGATTAATCTAAATGAGAAACATAAATACCTATTTTGAAAAATTCCTTTTTAGGTTAAGTGAGGAACTCACAGATGACTTATGTAGCACAAATAGAGTTTACCATTGTGTTAGACACCAAGAAAACCACAATGATTTTTTTCTATTTAATTCCAGACACGCATAATTTCCTTTTCTCTTAAATAATATTTTGAGTTCAGTCAAGGGAGAATTTGAAAGAAACTGAACATGAATTCAAGGTCACCAGTGACTTCTTTGGGTGCCAAAATTAATTCTTAAGAGAAAGTAGGTTTCATAGCTTAATAGCTTCATGTATCTATTTATTCATTCTTTTAACTTTCAATTGATTCCTCTTTCAGACAGCTTAATTTTAAATGCATTTTTGTCTTACCTGCTAAATTCCAGAATTGTGGAGTATGCAAGATCGACTTTACTACTAGCATTTGCTACATTAGAAGGTGTTCAGTTGTAATACCAATATTTTAGAAAAATCTGCATTTCATAATCTTTTGACATATTAAGTGAATTTATTCTTCATTAAGTATTAGAGTTACATCCAATTAGCTGGAAAATGTCATGTTTTGATCACAAGGCATTCTGAGTCTTTTCTTGGTGACATCAGAATTAGTTTCCCTTCTCAGAATTTGCTGCATCTCTCTAGTGACTCAAGTTGTTTATCAGCAGTCAGTTTGTAAAAGGCTCATAAGGATTATATAGATGCAAGATGTTAGCAATGGAAATGCACCGTCACCTCCTGTAAAAATAAAAAAGTAATTAACACACTTGCTATGTTTTCTCATAAAAGTGGATGGAAATTGCAAACAGTGGCCTCAAGTCATAGCTCCCAGTGCAAGTGCAGACTGTCCCACATCTGCTCGGTCACAGAGATCCCACTTCTTTTTTTTGAGACAGGGTCTCGCTTTTGCAGTTCAGGCTGGCCCTGAGCTCTGCCTTGAACTCACAGCAATCCTCTCCTGCCTTTGCGTCCCGAGTGCTGGGATTATAGGCGTGAGCCACCACGCCTGGCGTTGGGGTATGTGGTACTGATTGCTGGCGGGTGTGAGTCTCCAAGCCCAGCACTGGGTCACGAAGTCCAGCATTGTTGTATGTGGTTGCCAGGGATCAAACCCAGGCCCTTGCACTTGCGAGGCAGGCGCCAGAACCACTGAGCTAAATCCTGGGCCCTTTACTTTCTTTAAAAGAACAAACGAATACCTCTTAGAGAACATCTCAGACATCTACAGATGAATTGCACACCTACGTGTTACATGGATCACGAAATACTACAGCTACTCCACTGCGTTTCACGGTAAACATAAGTGCGACCATTGAACGGAGTCGCGCAGAGGAAGCATACTGGGCCCATACGTGCCCTCGTTGAGAGAACAGGAACTGTCTTTCTAACAAAAAGAGAACAAAGCCAGATACTTGATTCTGATAAATTTAACTGTCAAACTATTTTCTGTGTTGGACAGATTCACATTTCTTTGATCAATGGGAGACCAAGTGCCGATGATCCTTCTCCTGAATTGTTGGATTTCACCTCCGCGCGGTACATTCGTCTGAGATTTCAGAGGATCCGCACCTTGAATGCTGACTTGATGATGTTCGCTCACAAAGATCCACAGGAAATCGACCCTATTGTCACAAGAAGAGTGAGTTATGATAAATCTTGATAGAACTTATTAATCCTATAGCACTTACTATTTTAATTAAGTTAAGGAATTTACAAAGAAATCTCAGTGATTTAGAATGGTAATCACAGAAAACTTCAAAATGCAGTAGACCTTTCTTAGCTCAAATCTGAGTTCTGCAACTTATTAAGTATACACTTAATAATCTTTTTACTTATCGAGTTTTAAATATTATTATACTTTAATTTCATCTTTTAAAACAAAAATCATGATATCTAGATTATAATGCTTTTTAAGGTTAGTTTTCATCATTTTAGGTGACATTATTATAATCTAGGTGACTATTATTATAGTTGGTGCTGGGGAGATATTACTAAAAATCAAGGCTGTAAAATTTGGGGACCACAATCCACACTAAGAAATTTGTTTTATGTCATGACTCAGTACACACACACACACACACACATCATGCCTTAAATTTGAATGTGCATAGAATAGAATCAGCTGATATTCTTGTAGAAATGCAAATTTTGATTTAATAAGGCTAGGGTAGGGCTGAGAATGTGCGATTCTAGAAAATTCTAGAAAGTTCAGTCATATCAATATTGCTGGCCTGTGGGCTATTTTGTCTCATCCATATTTTTTTAAATTATCTTTATTGGTACATTAAATATATACATCATGCTTGCACTCCATAATGGGGATTTGGACCAGTATAAGACACAACTTAATTCTCATTTTTTCCCATAGCCCCACCCACCCTACCACCCCCCCATATACATCCATATTTTTGTTCTGTGCTCCAACAATGAATCATGAGCCACAGTTTATAAAAATATAAAGAAAAAAGAAATGATTCTCATACTGTTGGATTTTCCTGCAAAAATAAAATAACATTATGTACCACCTACAAAGTTACCACAACTTTTGGAATTAAGTAAAGTTATTTATTACAGTAAAAGTTCATGCTCCATTTCTGTTGATTACTTTGCAGAATGCAAAGCTACATATTTTTAACATTCACTTTTTTCTAATTTTTTAAATTTAAAAATCTAAATGATTTAATCTTTATAATAATCTTTATAAAAATTTATTTTATAATTACTTTATAACAGTTTAATCTTTATAATAATTTAATGTTCTTTATCATCCTCTTGAAAAGTTAAATATGGGGATACAAGTGGTTTTCTCTCCTAAAGGGTTCCATTTTTGCTCCCTTTTAGTTACTTTTAGAAATCCAATTATAAATTCTAATGGTGTATGGTCTTCGGTATGAGCATTGGAATGGTTGATTGTTAATAACATTAGCCATTCTTTTTCACTGGTGTAATTGCTATGCCTTTGATATGAAAGTTTGATTAGACTAATGTGAAAGATCATGTAAAGTGCAGCTGACTATAAGGCTGTGCGTCCGTCACTTCAGAACTACGAGAAAGCACAATGCACGGTGAACGACTGTCTGTGACCGGCCACCAGATGTTTCAACAGCGTATCATTCCTTGTGATGCTTCATTGTTTGTGAGTTTGTAAAAATCACTAAATGGAACTATGGATGTAGATATGTGTCAGAACCAAGATATTGGTTTTTTAAATTGAAATCTTTATTGGTATATTACATATACACATCATGATTGAACTCAACAGTGAGAATTTATACCAGTATATGACACAACTTAATTCTCATTTTTCTTATACCCCTACCCACCCTACCAGAGCTCTACATTTCTATTTCTCCTTTCTTTCTTTCAAACCTATTTTCCCTTGCTGACTAGCAAGACCCTTATTTTTCACTTTCCTGCACTAAAAAAGTCTGAACACAGTGTTTAACTGGTCTGTGTTATGGATGTTTAGCTGAAGATGTTTTCTATAAACACAACACCCTGGTTCAGTTTTGTTATAAAGTGACTCATAGTAAAATGCACTGCTGATATGCTTGCCAATGTAGATATATTAAGACTGATAAAATAAAACTTAAAAGTAAAAATTTTATTTTTATGGCTAAGGACAAACATCATAAGTTAGAAAAACCTTGTTTCAATTTGAAAATTTAGAAATGGGCTGGTAATGTAACTAGATGAGAAGACACTGTTTTCAGTTCTTAAATTAAAAAAAAAAGAAAAGAAAAATCCACAAAAGATTAAAACATCTCTCCTACAGATCTTTAACCAGTTGAGCTAAGAGCTGTGTTGTCTTCTAGAGTTAAACTGGAATTTACAAAATTATGACACCGATGACCAGCCAGATTGCCTTGAATAATAATGTGCTTCCTCTCGTCTACCACATTCATTGGTTTATCCCACCTCTCTTGTGTGCAGCTGCATGACTAACACTTTATGTGTTATCAAGAAATTCAATGCAGCCATAAATCCATAAGGAAAATCCATGCCTACAAGGCATCTGCTGTCTTAGAAGAAGGACAGGTTATAAAAGAGTATTAGGGGGAGAGCACTTAGTTCTACAAGGATTTAATTTAGGGGGATAAAGCACTTAGTTCTACAAGGACTCTGCTAAGATCCTAAACTCTGCTCCAGCTACCAAATCTGACTACTGCAGGTCCTGAGCAGTGAATATTCTCCCCCATTTTCCTCCTTCCTTACATAACCACTTCACACTTAAGCTCTCTGTCACTCAAGACAACATTTAACATTTTAATTATTCACATGCAATATTTGTCAAATATTTTTCTGCTTGTGTTTTCCAACTTCACCTTGTATTATATTTTAACATATTGTCAGTTGCCTTATATAGAAATAATCATTATTTTATGACAATATTTAAATTCTTTACCTATTTTTAAAAATTATCTTTAATTCTAATAGTGGCATGGTTTAAGATAAACGGCAAGGAAGATGAAACAATATTGAAGTGAATTTTATTCATTCTTGTAAGTGTATCTATCATGGTAAAAAATCAATGAAAATAAATTAGTCTTCCTTTTATCATCTTTTGCAGAAGGTAGACTGAGAGTTAGGGTGCATATCTACTATTTATAACTGTATTGTACATGACCCTTTAAAATATTACACTACAAGTTAACATATAAATATGATTTTTCAAAGTACTGAAGTTCAATAAACCCTGCATACAAATTTAAATATATAAAAATAGGATATTGAATTTTTAGTCTTCTTCATGTTTCAAAAGCAAAGCATTTTAAATTTATATGTAAAATCAATTTTCCAATTTCAAAGACAATCTCAGATATAACTGTTCTAGCATTCTGAGCACATTATATACATTAATATCTTTATTATTAAATGAAGAAGCTGAGTGAAAAGGGGATTTTCACAGTATCCAAATATCCTAGCAGGTTCCATTGGTCCAAAATCAAGATAAAGAAGATAATATAATAAAAATATTTTTAAAGATAATCTATATAAATTACAAAAGGAAGATGGGAAGTAGGAGAAAGAGAAAAGGGAGCAGAGGAAGAAAGAAATAAATAGAAAAGGGGGACCAAGGAACTGAGCTATTTTTCAAACTACTTAGTTTTTAAATCTGATATTGTTTCCTGTGTATAGTCTATACAGTAGAAGTATACTCTATAGAGAGTATCTTTAGATATCCTAGGATAATCAGTGGGGTCTGACAAAGATTAAATGCTATATACATATTAATTAAAATTATAATATCATCAAGCTTTCTAATAGCAACAGCCTTTAAAAATAGCTGATAGATTAAAGTATTAGGAGAATATCCCTAAATTAGCTTCAAACAGGAAAGTAATTGAGCATTTTGACATAATAATAAAAAAGCTGGTGTTCTGCTCTTGAAACTTGCATTGTCTTTATTCAAACTCTTAAAGCTTGAATAAAAATTTGTTAACAGCACAAGTTCCCATAAATTTATTGTTTCTTTTCATATTCATCCAGTAAAATAGTCTACATGAGATATGTGAATATTAAAGTTCCCCTCATTATAATCACAGAGTTTTCCTTTTAAGAAAGTGCCTTTAATGACTACGAAGAAGGATTGGCCTTAGCCTCAGCCTAACCAAACAACTATTGTTAGCAATGGGTACTCCAGCCTGGCTTTTGTGTTACTCTTGGCAAAAAACATCTATGATGCCTACCTAATGTGAATCAAAAATATTCTTCTCTTAGAGGAGGATGGAAAGCTACAGGTTACTTCATCCATCTGTGACACCTCACTTGTCCTTAAAAAGCACAAACATGCTTCTAACAGAGCATAAGGGCAGGAACTGAATCTCTCTGTGTACTTCCGCCTCGAAGACCTCCTGATGGGTTTCTGTCTGTTGCCTTTTGCAGTATTACTACTCTGTCAAGGATATTTCGGTCGGAGGCATGTGCATCTGCTACGGTCATGCCAGGGCCTGTCCGCTCGATCCAGCCACAAACGTATGTATATTTACAGGAGAAAGGAAGCACGGAACTGTAAAATGTTTCACAAAAGCAGTTTGCAGACAGGGAACCCTGTGAATGGGTGTTAGGTCCCCCTTAGACACTGTAAGAGAAAACCAGGCCAGGGGGAAATAGAGCAGGCAGTCAAGATGATAGACTTCGAAGTCAGTCACCAGCTATCACAAAACAGATTAGTTTTGTTCCCCATAAAGATTCCTAACCGGTATCTATTTTGAAGCCTGTCTTTCTCTGACAGCCTGCTGTATGATTTAGCTTTAGAGAATGCCCGCCATCAATCAACCTGCCCATTTCTTTAAAAAACTTTAATCAAAGAATTAATGCAAACAAATGAAAAATGGACATGAGGGTAAATCTATAAATGGCCATGGAATAGGAGGCTGAGAAAGGAGGGGAAAAAGGGCGAGGAGTAAAAGGGAAGATTCTAGACAGTGTCCTGTCGGGGAAGAAAATACTGGAATGCTTTTGATAGGGTTTTTCATTCATAGCAGTGTATTATCTTGCAAGGGGATTTCCAAGCCCTGGTCAATTTTCCCAGTGAGGTCATTGTGTGGCCTGCAGGATAGCATGTGTTAGCTCTCAGGAGTACCTATAGACAGTGTCCCCCAGGCTCTGAGAGCCCACTGGGCCCTTCCTTGGAAGGACATCTACACCTAGTGAATTGAGACCGGACTCAGAGCACACGCATGCACTGGAGGTTTAATCTGGGAGTCGCTAGACTTGTTCTCCCTATGCCCCTGAACAGCGCAGTTGGATAAAACAGCCCTCTTCTTTTTGCCACATCCAAAGCTATTAATGGCACTGGAGAGATGCATAGAAATAGACGCATCTGTCCCAGAAAATCAGCAAACCCCGGGGATCAAAGCAGGAGAACTCAGTCTTCAGGACTACTTCCTCTACCTGCCCCGCTTTCTTCTAACACGAGCCTCGACCTTTGAAGCTGACGTCGATCGAAGGCCTCTGGGAGACAGGCACATATGCTTCCCAGCCTGAGCGGAGTTTTGCACTTGAATGCACATCGCAGAAGTGTTTTCTACTTTCCAGAGAACTGAGTCTACTGCGGTTCTAATCAGTGTGCCCCCTTTCTCTGCGCAGAAATCACGCTGCGAATGTGAGCACAACACGTGCGGGGAGAGCTGCGACCAGTGCTGCCCCGGGTTCCACCAGAAGCCGTGGAGAGCTGGGACCTTCCTCACAAAGACCGAGTGCGAAGGTATGTTCTTGACGAGCAGCCAAGAGGACACTGTTCTCATGCTGGGACACAGGGGCCATGGACTCACGGGGATTGTAGGAAGCTCCTGTTTCCAAACTGTACCTATGCTTCACCCTGTGCCAGAGCTGGTGAATGCCTTACCCTGCCATCTTAACCACTGACTTTTCCTGGGGTTTTTTTCTGTTATTTGGAGATATTTGCTACACCTCTAATTTACCATTGCGTGAGGATTATGGGAAGCACTTAAAAGCATACTGTACCCTTCGGTTTGTAGGAAGAACCCTCTGCTCATAGTAAATGTATACTAGTATAATCTCAGTGGAACTGTAAATAAACATTCAATAAAACCTGGACAGGAAAAATTATCTTTCTAAGCATGCACATTTGTAAAATGGTTCCAAACTATGCATTTGCTCCAGCACATTTTAGAACCACCCCTTTCAATTATATTTTCTGAACCTGCTTCCTGAATACTTATCATCTAAAAAAGGAGGAAAGTCACAGTGAAATTCATTCCTCAGGATTTTGTAGTTGTGTTCCAAAGAAGTGGTATTTGCAGACAGTAGTTGCGAATGATATGAGTTTTGTCACCTTTTGATGACAAAGGCAAGAGATACAATTCATAGAAACAGGAATATTTATCCACATAAATATTTATGGGTACCATATGATGTTTTTATACAGATACATAATTTGAAATGTTTCAATCAGGGTAAGCATATCTGTCCTCTCAAACATTAACTACTTCTTTGTAGTGAAAATAATCAAAACCTTTTCTTGCAGCTTCTTCAAAATGCAGCGTATGCCATTATTTTCTGTTGTGACCCTACTGTTCAGTAGAACAACAGTATTATTTCTTCTGTCTATACTACAACTCCACACTTATGTGCAATGCTTCCTTATCATTCCTTCCCCCCTCCTGAGGGCCTCTTCTCTACTCATCCTCTACAAGATCAAACTTTTTTTGATTCTACATATCAGGGAAGTGACGTAGGATTTGTCCATTTGGGCCTGATCTTCTTTCACTTACAATAACATTGTCCGTTTCCAGTCATGAAGTAATGGATCATTTTAATCACCTAACAATTTGTCATCATGTATATTTTCCACATTTTCTTGCATGTTCATTGGTTGATTCCATATACTGGCTGTTGTGAATGGTATTGAAAAAAACATGGAGGTGTCTGTGTCTGCTGAGAGTATTGATTAATGATAAATGAACAAATCTTTAAAATATAGATTCAGAATAGCAGCCATTCTAGAGCTGCTCATATCAAAGTGCACTAGTGGTACTCATTAGCATGAACTACACTATATAATTATTGGATAATGAGCCCCAAGCTATACGTTACTTATAAAAAATCCTAAAGTAACTGGCTCTGCAAATGTGTCAATCAGTATTCATTTATAGTTTATTACCTTGAAGTTAAGTGAATGTATTTTCTCCATAGAAAATGAAGTAACTGGAATTATAGCCTCATATTGCCAACTGGGCCAACATGGCCATATCGATCATGGAGAAATTGTGCTTCTGGAAATGTTCTTAAGTGACAAGAAAAACCTTTAGAACAGACTCGGGCTGGGCTAGAACCCCAAACTGTCATGAAGTGCAAGTCATCTGGATTTTAACAATAATATTTTGACACAGAGTCTTGCTTTATAGTTCAGGCTGGCCCTGAGCTCACTAGGTAGCCCAGGTAAGCCTTGAACTCATAGCAGTCCTCCTGCCTCTGCCTCCCGAGTGCTAGGATTCCATGAGTGAGCCACTACACCCAGCACTGTGGTATGTGGGCATGAGCCTCCATGCCCGGCATTGTTGTATGTGGTTACTGGGAATGAACTTAGGCCCTTGCACTTGCAAGGCAGGTGGCAGAACCACTGAGCTAAATCCCTGGCCCCATTGTGGAATTCTTTCTTTTTTTAATTCAAATCTTTATTGGTATATTATGAAAGCATATCATCATTGCATTCAACATTGAGAGCTTGTACCAGAATATGACACGACTTGATTCTCATTTTTCTCCTTCCCCCACCCACACTGGAACCCCTACCCCCTATATACATAGGCTTTGTTTCCTTTTTTATTACCATCATATTCTTTTTCCTCTCATTATTTACTCCTACACTCTCCTTCCTTTTAAATATTTTCTATTTCACAATATCAACTATGTATACTAGAACTCACTTACATTTTAATTTTCTCATACCAGAGAAAAGATATGATATTTACACATCTGTGACCTATTTATTTCACTTATGAAGATGTCCTCAAGGTACATCCATTTGAGTATGAATGACTCAATCTTACCATTTTTAATGGCAGAATAATACTCCATTCTATAAAAGAACCACATCTTCTTTATCCAGTCTCCAGTTGATGGACATTTTGGTTGTTTCCAAGATTTAGCAATCACAAACTGAGCTACTATAAACATGGGTGCACATATGTCACTGTGATATGAATCTGTTAATTCTTTTGTGTATATGCCTAGCAGAGCAATGGCCAGGTCAAATGGGACCTCCAATCTTAGCTTTTGTGAGGAATCTCCACACTGATTTCCACAGAGGTTGTATGAGTCTACATTCCCACCAACAGTGGAGAAGGGTTCCTTTTTCTCCACAGACTCACCAGCATTTGTTACTGGCTAATTCTGAAACAGTAGCAATTATTTGTGGAGTGAGATGAAATCTCAGTGTTGTTTTCATCTGAATCTCTCAAATTACCAGTGACATTGAGTATTTCTTCATACACTTCTTAGCTGCTCTTACTTATTCTGAAAAGTATCTATTCATTTCAGATGCCAATTTTTGAATTGGGTCTTTAAATTTGGGTGGACTAATTTTTTAAAACTCTATATACTCTAGATAGTAGGCCTTTGTCTGAGAAAAGATTTTTTTTCCCATATTGTTGGTTGTCTTTTCACTCTGTTGGTGGTTTCCTTTGCTGTGCAAAAGCTTTTTAATAGAATAATATCCCATTTGTTGATTTCTTCTGACAGTTCTTGTGGTATAGAGGTTTTGTTCAGGAATTCTTTCCCTAAGCCAATGTCTTTAAGAGTTTTACCTAACCTGTTTTGCAGCAGATTTAGTGTCTGTTTTAATATTTTGGTCTCTTATCCACTTTGATTTTATCTTGGTGAAAGAGATAGGTCTATCTTTAGTCTCTGGCAAGTTAAAGCCCAATTTTTCCAGCACCATTTGTTAAAGAGGCTGTCTTTTCTCCATTGAGGGTTTATGGCTCCTTTGTCAAAGATGAGGTGACTCAGTATATCTGGAGTCGTTTCTGGATCTTCTAATCTACTCCACTGATCGTGAGGTCTGTTACTTTGCCAGTACATGTGTTTTGTTTTATCATAGTGGCTTTTTGGCATAGTTTCAGGTTTGAGATTGTAATCCCCCTACACACCATGTCCTTGTTGCTTAGAATTGCTTTCACTATTCTAGGTCTTTTGTAGTTCCAGATGAATGTTTGGATTTTTTTCTCTAGATCTGTGAAATATGCTGTTGGGATTTCAATCAGGATTACTTTGAATCTATATAGTAGTTGTAGGAGTATATTTGTTGTAGATTTTTAAAACTAATCTCAACACTATATATTTATTTAATACACATAAATTCAGCTCATAAGTATCATGCATCACTGCTTGGACATGATAAGCCTTGAAGACTACTGAATTATAGTACACTTCAACTGTAAAATTTTCTCTAGCCATAAAGCATGTTTCTTTCTCAGTGTGAGATGCTATGTGCGCTATCATGTTCAGCACTTGCATCATTTGCCTTTGAGATTCATGTCTGCCTTTGTGAAAAGCTATTTCTGGACTGGACATTGTTGAGACTTGGTGGGACATATCCTAAGACATTGGCCACTCTGAAGGGCCACCTTACATTGTAAGTTTTCTTTAACTCCTCTAGCTCAAACTAGCAAATACTTTAGGTTTTCCAAAGCTTTCCCCATCCATCCCTACAGATGACTTTGTGTGAAATTCCACATAGATGTATTTCCTCCCAAATGTAATATCAAGAATGACAAGTAAGAGCAGCTTTTGAGAGTTGAGCTCTTTCCTGTTTCCTCTGACACTATATCACACATGTTAAACACATTTGCAGAAGCCTTTACCCCTGAATCTAGGTCTAAGCAAACACAAAACAAGGGCTGATCAACTTATTTGTGACAGATGATCACAGCCACAGATTTCTCTATCTGTTCCATGCATCTTTTAAATATTGGCATTCTAGAATAACTTTTCCTTTTCTCATAGAGTAGAAAGGAGGATTATATTTCTAAACTGAAAAGAAATATTTTTAAAACCCAGAAATTAAAGATGAACGTCTAAGACATAAAATCTTAAATGAAATGACAATTTTGGCAATCCATGTATTTCTAAAAGTAAAAAGTTTTCTTTTCCAACTTGAATTACATTCCACTCATCTTATACCTGGGAAAATCCTGCTGTGACACAATAAATCCCTCTATAAAACAGATGATCACCTTCTAATTCATTTGGGTTTAATTTGGATTTTCATCTAACTAGCTTATTTAAGGCAAGATATAAGCGTTACTCTAAATATTCACTCCATTGCTAAGCCTCTACTTTAAAAACAGTTTCACAGCTCATATCTCAAACAGTCTGTGAAATACCAAATTGCTGATGGCAACATAGAAAGGGCTCTGTGTCAGCAGGGGCTGTCTTTATCCTCTGCTCCTGAAGATTCAGGGCTGGGCAGGGGCATCTGAAAGACACATCCCGGATTGCCGTGCACAGATTCTTTGCTGCAGGAACATGCCAAAGCTTTTTCTCAGACATCAATGTTTTGCTGTATAAACAAGGAAACAGCAATTTTAAATAGGGTGCGAGTAAGCATGCATCACACTACATCTCCCTCTCTACACTGGCAGCAAGAGTCTTGGTTTTTTGCAATATATTTCTAGAAGAGGATGTTTAGGTGTTCCTTGGTATAGTCTTCTAGCTATGAAGCTATTTATAATGCCTACAGATTGGTACTTATTCTGTGTCTTTCTAGAACAAAGTTTGAAACTCCATTAGTGCAGAAAAAATATCACATTCTAAATCAAGTCATCAAACCGGGGAACGTTTTTGCAACAGATGTGTCAAGGAATTCATATCCTTTTGTATTAAAAGATCTTACAAATCAATAAGAAAAATCTGATAAACTGGTTTAAAATGAACAAAGGTCAAAGTTTTTTTAATAAAAAAATGACTTTTACACCCAAATGAAGATATTATCACATTCATATGTGAAAATGTATATGTTCATCCACTTAGTATCTACTTGAGTGCTTATGAATGGTATTTAAGGCACTGACTAGACACAATATGAGTGCAGCTAGAAGGAAATGCCATCACATTTACTGTGGAGAGAGTGATCTAACAGTATGACTGGATGGAAAAGTTCAAATCATTAAAATTTAAATTTAGGAGCTAATTGGCCAGAATTCCCACTTTCATAAATTTCACTTTTACATGTACTCAAATAGTTACACAAGCCATATTATCATCTTTGTCATTATTATTCAATCACACTATCATTATTTATTGAGATATTTCCTTTTGATAGTATTATCCTAAGTATTTTGCCTTTGTAAAATAACATTAAGGAGGAATAACAATGCATCTTTAACACTCGAATTTCCAGCGACACATAGCTGACAAACTGGAAGTAGTTTAATATAGCACACAGCACCCCACCCCTCTACCTTGGACTCCTAACATCTGCCTGGTTCTTGCTCTGTGGAGGGAACTGGAAGCTGTAAGCATCCATTCAAAGGGCCTGGCATCGGGGCCAGTCAGGTAGTGCCCAAGCAGTCTTTAGGGGATGCTTATTTAATAGGGAGATAACAGCAGTATTTATTCTTCACAAATCCAGTACTTCTGAATAGTATATAAATGCCATCGTTTAGGGAATAAGAAAAAATAGGACAGGGTGCACATATGCGCATATGCATGCATGTACACACACCCACTGTCACACACACACCCACGCACACGCATGCACACACACACACACATATATATCGCTGTGAGGACAAGTAACAAACTCCCCATTTCAGATAGGAGGGCTGCTCTGTATGAACATTTATCTGTCTATAGTTCCTGCCCTAATGTAAATGTCACATATTTTTTGAAGTCCCTTCTGGGGAAAGAGATGTTCACCTTCTTTAAATTCCTAAAATGTAAAGTGAAAAAGACAAGGAGGATGATGTGAGCACAAATCAATTGAGCACTTATTTATAAGGCATTATGCTAATGAGTTGACATGCATTATCTCACTTGGAGCTTTTAAATCCCTCTCTCTGGTAATTACTATTGACTGCTTCATGTTCTATTGGAAACTGAGTCTTAGAGAAATTAAAATGTTCTTTCTATCCCTTGACTGCTCACTAGAGGCGAGGACAGAAACAGACAAAGCAGGGAGATGCTGTCACTCTGTCCCGATGTTCCCTCATCCTGATCTGCCTTGTATTTCACTTCCCACGTGGAAAGGGAAGGATAAGAGTGCAGATTTTGGAAACTAACTTACCTCTTTATGACGTTCTCTTTGATGAGTTATTATACTCCTCACTGGCTCAGTTCCTAAAGTAAGAAAAGTGGTTTATTTGTCAGTCATAAGCAAAATGAAACAATTACAAGGGATTCTACCATATTAGGACAGTAAAGTTTGGTTTTTATAGTTTATTTGTGAGAAGAGAAGAATGATCCTCTACAAGCTCATTTTTACACAGAGAATCCAGCACTAAGATTCACATGTAATTATTCATCACAGATTAGCTAGTTGTGTGCTCATCTTCAATAATTTATTATGTGTCTGAATAGGATGTTGTGCACTGAACCATGTGAAATTCATATGTGTGTGTTAAATATCACTAAAATATTGACAATTTCAGTTTTAATTTATGTTTACCTCGAACTTCATTAGAAGTCTGAGTTAATTAACATATCCAATAAATCCAAATACCCTCTAAATACATTTTTGCATATTAAATATATAACAGAAAATAGTTTTTAAGGATATATGAAACCTGAAATTAATGTCTACTCATTTATTTTGTTCCCTAATGTAGCATGCAATTGCCATGGAAAAGCTGAGGAATGCTATTATGATGAAAATGTTGCCAGAAGAAATCTGAGCTTGAATATACACGGGAAGTACATCGGAGGGGGCGTGTGCATCGACTGCACGCAGAACACTGCTGGGATCAACTGTGAGACTTGTATCGATGGCTTCTTCAGACCCAAGGGGGTAAAGTATGCTTTTCTCTCCTAATGTGTTATTTTTCCATTTTGATAGGCAAAAGATGGGTGGAAGAATAATTTGTCTAGTTTCTCTAAAATATGGAACTTCAAATTCTAAGAGACAACTAGGAAATTTTTATAATTAAAATGATGCAAATCTTTAAGAATATGATGCAAAGCACGGCAATTATTCCACAAAATGCCACCATGGCTCACTCTGCTAAGTCCCCAGATCAGAAAACCAGAACACGGATTCATTTTATCACTTTTTTAACCATACAGGAATGAGTGTGTATAGCTCGTATTCATTTATTTATAATATATTAAGATTTACCCCCGCTGTATACATTGTTAGTTAATTCTATTTAAAATTATGAGTAATATCCTACATGACTATGCAAAATGGAATCCTTTCTCCCACCAATGGGCATTTGGTTATTTTCAGGTTTTAGTTTGCTGTTACAGATCACCTTATACAAGTCATTTTGGGTCGGTCTTAAATCATCTTGTGCTAACTCTTAGGGATAAAATGATTGTCTGAGAGGATAACTCCATAAGACATTGCTAAAATTTTGCCAAATTAGTAGTAAAATTTTATGTGTTCCCTAAAAATATCTTAATTTCAGACGTGTTCTGGTTGTTTAATATCCTCAATAGTATTTGAGTTTGGGGACCTTTATGAATATTAGACACTTGTGGGTCATGCATGGCACTCACTGAATTCACATGTTCAGTGCAAGTTAGCCACTGCTGTAATCTTTGCTCATGAGGCATCTCTCAAGATCAAGATAATATTCTTTTTTAGAAATGTCCTAATTTTAACTTTGAGAAAACCTTCAAGTAAACCTGTGTGTATGGTGTGCAGCAATGACTGAGATTTAAACAAGTGTTGTCAATCAGCACAGCATCCTGTGAGGTCATCGTGTTACGGGGGCAGTTCTATGGCTTGAGTTTTCTCTCTGGTCGTCCTCTGCGAGTGCCACACTACCGTGATTACATTAGCTTTAATAAACATCAGGATAAGGCATGTAACTGGACTAGCCTTACATTTCACTTTGAGCATTGTTTTGTTTACATTAGGTTTTTGCATTTCTGTGTTACAGAAAATACTACTTGGGATCATTATTTGGACTCCACACATCTGTATTTCCTACATTTATTCATAATCTTATTTTTTTGCAGCAGAAAGCTTGTACCTTGGGTAAATTTAATTTTCAGTATTTTATTTTGAATTATTAATTCTAAGATATTTTCTAACTTTCATGCTATTATTAGAAAAAATCTGGAATGTTAGCTTTATGTTGTATATTCATCTAAAATTCATTTATTGGTTCTTGTAGTTTTAAACTAGACCCTTTAGACATCTACCCATAAACTGCTACCTGTAAATAAATTCAAGGTTGCTTCTCATCTTACCATTTTTATGCCAATGGCAAGTAAAAATGATGAGAGTGGACATTGTTTATCTTTTTCTTGATCTTAAAAGGAAGCAAAATAATTCACTGTGGGTTATAAATTTTTTATGGGATGCTTTTTATCAAATGTAGCAATTCTCCTACTATTCCTAGGTTACTGAGGGTTTTTATTATAAAGTTATTTCACTTTGACAAATGTATTTCTGCTCTACTAAAATAAATGTAAGTATTTTCCCTTTATCTGTTAATGTGATCAGTTTCCATTGATCATTTATAAAATATTAAATGAGATTTGCATTTGTGGATTCAGTTTTCACATAAGTATGAATATTACCATTTTCATGTTGTTATGTGATTTTATTTATTGAAAAATTGCTGTATCTTCACCTCAGGATATTGGTGTGTAATCTCATTTTCCTTTAATTTCTGTTTCAGTATGGCATATTATTTTCAAAAGATGAGTTTAGGAAATTCTTTCTCTTCCTCCAATTTATGAAATTATTTGTGTAAAATTAAGATTAATTTTTAAAAAGTGTTTCATTAAATTTTAAAATAGAATTTCCTAGTGAAATTATCTGAGCCTCTTGCTTTCTTTGTATAAACAAACTTAAAAATGCACTAATGTTTTATTACATATGAGACTAGGTAGGTTTTATATTATTTCCTGAGTCAATTTTGATATTTTAAAAAGCCTTTGTTTCATCCAAGTAGTCAAAACTTTGTCATAATTCTAAAAAGTTCCTATCATTTTTAAAATGTAGAGTATCTACAGTGACTTTAGCCCTTATTTCCTACAATATTTACACCTTATTTCATCTTTTTATGATCACTTTATCAATTTTCTTAGTCTTTTAAACATATTTTACCTTTTTCTGTACTTGCTGATTTCTGCTCTGAAACATACTATCCTCCAATCTGTTTTATATTTGAATTTCTTATTTTACTATACATCAATTTGGAATTTTATTGCCTTTAAATTTCTTTTATAAAGATGTAAATATATATTTCCTTCTAGTCAGTTTTTAATTGCTTCCAATGAATTCAGAAATACTTTATGGTGATATGTTCATTAGCACTTTTTAAAAATAGTTTTGAATTGTTTGTGAATTTTTCTTTGTTAATTTCCAAATGGTCTTCAGAAGTGTCATATTTTTATTGAGTTCTCTATGACTTTATGGCATAACATACTGTATGAGATTTAGTTCAAGACTCAGTTTATGGTCTCTTGATGATCCAACGCATGCATATGAAGTTTGGCCTTAACTAGCTAAATGCCATAGTATGGATTCATCTAATCACAAATCTTTAATGCTGTTGTATGGAATACATTGAATCTCTTCCATTTCATTATGGCAGAGTAGTACTCCATCTTATTTTAAAAAAATACTCTTTATCCATTCATTGGCTCATTGACAGTTGGGCTATTTCCAACATTTAGTTATTAAAACTGTGCTGCTAAAAACATCGGTGTGCATATATCTCTGTGGTATGAGGCTTTAAATTCTTCTGAGAAGATAAGAGGAAGAGGAACAGCTGGGTCAAATAAACCTCTAGTTTTAGTTTTTTGAGGAATTTCCACACTGATTTCCATGGTGGTTGCACCAGTCTGTGATCTCACCAATGGTGGATCAGGGTTTCTAGGTGAACACACATTTAGAATCTTTTGCTTCTCTATATTTTTATATCATATAAGTAGACATTTTAATAATTAGAAAAACTCCTACTTAAACTTAGATAAAGCTTCGCTTCTAAAATCTGTTTTCTATTCTAGTAACAGAGGTGTAACAGTTACCTCATGCTCACTTGATGGCTTTCTCTTTTTCATTATCTTTACGGAAAAGCAGGTCTCTTATAAATATAAAATAGATGTGTTTTTATCCAATCACTGTCTTTTTTTTTTTTTTTTTTTTTTTTAGGTTTTTGGAGACAGGGTCTCGCTTTGTGGTTCAGGCTGGCCCGGAGCTCAGCCTCAAACTCACATCACAATCCTCCTGCCTCTGCCTCCCGAGTGCTGGGATTACAGGCGTGAGCCACCACGCCCGGCACTGTGGTATGTGGTACTGGTTGCTGCTGGGTGTGGGTCTCCACG
>PVIR01006305.1:0-66774 GCA_004026965.1 Petromus typicus
AAAAAAAAAAAAAAAAAAAAACAAGTAGTGATTGGTGGTCGGGAGGAAGAACTCAAAACCACTGGTAAACCTTTAGTAAGATGTCGTATCTCCTCTTTCACTTTTGTAATTACTATGACTATGTGACAGGCTTAGCGTGAGTTTACTAGAGTACAGAAAGGCTTGGGGTGGTCATAAAAGAGTTACAAAGAACTTCTGATTTTCTTGTTGGCTTTCTTCCTCACACCTCAGCTGCCTGCAATTAGAGGCAAGGTATAATTTGCAACAAACATTTGGAGAAAGCAAGATAATTCTTCTTGTCTCATTCTTCCAGTAGTCCGACCTGCTTCACCCCAGAAAGCCCACGCCAGGGCCAGCGGTGTAGCGGTGTAAAGTGTGCCCTAGTGTGCGCAAAGGCCTGGGTTCAATCTCCAGCACACACACAAAAAAATAATCAAATACAATTAATTTAAAATTAAGATGAAAACCTTTCCCTCTAGGCAGTAGTGGTTTCAAGGAGTCCTCACCTGAGTACATGCCCAGAGGGACAGGACTGTGTAATTTGAAAAGAGATTCTGTTATCTTTGAGTGAAAATGCGGAGCTCCTTCCGGAGCCTCCGCAGATCAGAGTGAGGTGCTGATGCTTCTCCCTCACCACTGCCCTTTACAGCTCCTGAAAAGGTGTTCATAGTTTATTTAACACCGTTGTCTCAAAAAGAGGCTTAAAAATGTGCTCAGGCCTAGGCTTAGTGTCTCTTTCCTGACGAAGTCCTTCACAGAGAACGGCCTCCTGGACTCTTTAAACCGGGAATGGGAACTAACATGTAAAAGAGACCTTAGGACCTGCAGTGTCTTTAACTCTTCTGCGTGGTCACCTTCTCAATGCAGCTGATGGGGTCCGACCAGTGTTCCTGACGTTCGCAAAGGGCCCTGTGCAGAAGCTGCAAAAGTGCTCAGACTGTGATAAAGTGGGGACTGTGAGGCCCAAAGAGAACTCATAAAATACTGTGTGGTCAAGTTTCTTCATCATCCATTGTGGATGGCTGTATTTCTTAAAAATTTTTTTTTTTTTTTTTTTTTTTGAGACAGGGTCTCACTTTGTAGTTGAGGCTGGCCCTGAGCTCAGCCTCCAACTCACATCACAGCAATCCTCCTGCCTCTGCCTCCCGAGTGCTGGGATTATAGGCGTGAGCCACCACGCCTGGCACTGTGGTATGGGGTACTGGTTGCTGCTGGGCGTGAGTCTCCACACCCAGTATTGTATGTGGTTAACTGGGGATCGAACCTGGGTCCTTGCACTTGCAAGACAGGTATCAGAACCACTGAGCTAAATCCTGACCCATGTATTTCTTAAATTTTTAAAATATGTGTTCCAGTCTTTAAAGTTAAATAGTTCCCATTTCTCTGGAAGCTGAGATCATCCAGGATTCTGAGTATTTCTGAAGGCACGTGTGGAGTCTGATCCGGTGGTTGTCATGATGGTGATAGAGGCCTGTCATCTCGGCACCTGGAGGCTGAGGCAGGCCAGGGAGGCTCGCGGGGTACATGGGGATTCCCTGGGTCAGAAGGGATAGCTCCGTGGCTGAGCGTCTCTGGTTGAGATGCAGGCTTGATCCCTGGTACCAGAAACCAAAGAGCAAACAATGAACTTCACTCTCCACAGCCTCATTTTAAAGCCCGTTTCGGCAGCAGGCACGTGACCAGCCCCACTCCAGGGTCCTCCACTGCATGGCCTACTGTCCCCTTCTGACTTGTGTTCTAGTCGCTCCTGCTCTCTGAGTCTGTGAGGTGGATTCTGTCCCCGTCTCGGGCTAATTCGTAAAGGTGGTCGTGTGTGTCCTCTTAGTTGGTCTGTGTCTGTCCTGACTGCTGACTAAAGCCACGCAGGGAGAATTCTCAGCTCGGTGTTAGAATTTTCTTTTAGAACAGTTTGGGAGAGGCCTGAGGCTTGCTGGGTAAAACAAAATTAGACTTTTAAAATAAAATATGTCGGCTTCTTCCCCCGTATTTGTTCATGACCCTTGTTTAAACATGCATGAGTCATTCAGACTACTTCTCAGTTGCAAGACATTCCACCTACGGCTTGGGTTTCAGCAAAATCATAAGAATTTTCTATCAGTTAACCAACAAATCTTTTGAAAAATCCTAGATCAGTGAAAAATACTACTTATGCAGTAGGATCAATCCAGTCAAATCAAGCTCTTGAAAAGCCTGTAGAACAGAGGATAAGGCCGAGCGTGGTGCCAGTGCTACGGGAAGTTGAACAGAAGTGGGAATGTTTTGTCAAAGGAGCTTCAACAGTGAGAAGGAAGTGGCTTTGGGACTCCGTGTGGGGAGAAAAGCAGGCTCTTGGTTCCAGGGGACTCGTCCAGGCGGAGACAACGGCAAGTGTAGGCTTTAAAGGCATTGTGTGGCTTGAGCGGCTCATGCGAGATACAAGGGAAGCAAGCGTGTGTCCTGCAAAGTGAGTACTTGGTTCAGCGCAGCTGGAAAACACTTCGGTGAAGGGACATTGGGTACGGGAGCTGAGGCCGTGACATGCTCTTCAGAGCGGTGTCTTGCACCTTCCTGTCTTCCAGAGTTTACACGAGGAAGTCGAAGGTGTGTCAGGAAGGAGCTGGAACTCATCCTCACGGTGTGCGTGACTTAGCACGCACGATACAAGTTAGGAAGAACGGAGTATCTTAGCCGTTACCGTAAAGAGTGGAGCAGTTAGGGTAGTGGACTCTGTGGTTCTTGCTTGTGATGCTATACAGCTAGTACATGCAGCAGAATTTCTGTTAAGAACTGTTGCTCCAGAATCTTTGTGAAAGCGTCTGCTCAAGTTGGCCGTGGAAGAAGGCAAGTCATTAATAAGCCGTGGAGAGAACAAGTGGAGTCCTTTGGGGGTAGCAAGGGGAGATATAATGAGAACACTTTCGGAGGGGAGACACAGTCCACCTGCCAAGTAGGTGGGAGCTGAGAACTGCATGGAGTCTTCTACCAAAGGGTGTATTGCCCTGTATTTATTATATCTACAACCAGAAATGCTAAAATTGTCTCCATCCTTCCTTGAAAAGTGTCCCTAGCGTGCAGAGGGGAGGAGAGAGGAACCTTGGCCTGGCTCAGAATGTGTCCAGAATGATTTTTGTCGGAGAGTATGTACAGTCTGTGGCCAAGAATCAATCAGACTTAATCCCAGTCTACCCCCACCCCTCTACTAGGGATTGAACTGAGGGCTTTTGCACTGAGCTACATCCCCAGTTTTTTTTTTTTTTTTTTTTTTTTAAATTTAAAGATAGGGTCATTCTAAGCTACTCAGGTTGGACTCAAACTTGAGATCTTCCTGCCTCAGCCTTTCAGAGTGCTGGGATTGGAGGAATCTACCACTATGCCTGGCTAGGAATATTCTTTCCTAGACATTTAAGATCTTGAATTTAATAGAATGAAGAAAAGTGGAGGATGGGGGGGGGTGGTAGTTAACCACTGAGGCTCATGATTGGATTGGACATGGACAGAAAGAATAATAAATACTGCAGCCTTGGGAATCTAAATTGTCTCACAGGCATTGGAGAGGCAGCCTGTTAAACTTTGTTGCGCATAGATGGTTAGAATGTATTCAGTTGTTTCTTGATGTCCAGGTGGCAGAAGCCAAATCAGTTTAGCTTCCGGCAAAGGGACTCTTTATACCCTCCCGAGCCCAGGAAGTTAACGGAAACGGGAGTGCAAGCCGCCGAGAACTCCAGAAGCACCTCTGAGTGCTGCTTTCTCCTCGGTTCCCTAGAGCAAGTTTCTCTGCTTCTCTGCTCTGGCATCACAGATTGCCTGTCTCACACTGTGGAAGTTTTCCTTGTTGTTCTAGCCAGGTTAAGCCGTCTGTTTGTCTCCCAGGTCCACTTCCAAAGTCCCTGGAGAGAGAACCTCATTGGTCCAGCCCAGAGCTAGGATGCAGCCGTGGTTAATCACTTTCCGGTCAGCTTTCTGGACTTCTCTCCAGGAATGAACGATGCTGGCTGCTTTTTTCACGCGAAGCAGTAGCATTTTAATAAAACTGTATCAATTTTTAAAATGGATAATCTGTATTCCATTTGGAAGCTCAATAATTTAAAAAACTGAGCCCCAATGATGTTGGATTCTGGTATTACTGAAAGGCTGTTGTGTTGTGATTGGCCTTAATTGTAACTTGTTATATTAAGTTTCTTTCAATTTACATTAGTTCTCTTATAACCGTTACAGTAATTTTCCTGAGAAAGTTAAGTTATATGTTATTGTCGCCCTTTTAGGTTCGTTAAGAGTGAGGCTTGCTGAGCCATTTGTCGGTGCTCTGTCTTTTCCTGCTGTTTGGAAACACAGCCATTAAAACTTTGTGCACAGAAGCGCGAATCTGGCTCATTCTTAGTGCACTGAAGATGTCTCTCAGCACTTCATTAGTAACCTGGAGTATAACTTAATGATACACCAAGGTTAAAACCTCTTATATTCAATTAGAGGACCTATTAGCTTTGAAAACAGTAAATAATAACTGACATCTACTGAATTTTAAGTAGAACCCTCATGTTGTGTCTCCACTTTACAGGCGTGTGCCATTTGTGTTGTGCTGTGAAAGCTTGATGTTTTGAGAAGCAGCTACCTTTTAGCATTTAACCTAAAGTCTCTTCCTGATTTTAATGTGGAGTATTTCCTCCCTTTAATTGCTAACATGTTTTTCAAATATTTACACACAATTTTTAAGGTGCTAATTGGCCCTAGAATAGCTGACGGATGGCAAACTGTTGGAATCAACATTAACTTAAAGCACATCCATAATAAATTTTTGTATCCTGGCCTGGAGTTGTAGGCATTTGTGTGTTAAATGCGTCACTAGTCCAGCAGTAAAATACATAAAACAGCAGGGGGCAGTTTTAGTGCTTACCTTATAGAGCCTCAGGACGCCAGCCACGGGGTCTGCCTGGGCGGGCCTGGATGTGGGGGATGGGTCTTCGTGTTCTCTGGACAGAGATTTTGCTAATTATGTGTTGCAGCTTATGTGGCCTAGTGGCTTAAAACAGAACAAAGCAAAAACCTTTTTTCTAAGACCCTGATATTAGCTGGGCATAGTGTTGCACACCTGTAATCTCAGCATTCGGCAGGCTGAGGCAGAAGGATCCCTTCAAGTTTGAGGCCAGCTTGGGATGCACGGTTAGTTCAAGGCCTGCCTGAATGACACTGAGACCCTACCTAAAGAAAAAAAAGAATTCCAGTATTTGATTAACATCTCAAGCTTTTGTATCTCACACTCACAGTTGCCCCATACGTTAGCCTTCATCCCCATTTCCTCTTTCTGTGATTGGCTGGCTACATGGAACCTGTGCGTGCCCCTGGCTGGGTGCTCTGCTGAGCAGGACCCCCGTCCTCCCCTGTGTGTTCGCCCTTCACCACGCATTTCACCGAGAGCTTGCTGTTTACCCAGTACACCATTTTTACAGTCCCCCTTCCACTGAGTTGTGATACTTCTACTGTGACTGAAAGACTTTCAAAGACCTTATTTTCTCTAAATGCACAACATTTCCCAGGACATTTTCCTTGTCCTGTTCTGAGCACTCACGTCAGTGAATTGGAGAAGCCTCGTTTGAACGAGCCCCTTCCTTGGTTCTGACCCAGGAGCCTTGTTATTCCCGCACTCAGCGGATTGGTGCTGGTCGGCGCCACTCTCCAGACCCCTCCACAGGATGTCACGCAGGACGCGCTTCAGCCACCTTGGAGCAGCCCCGCGTGTGGTGGGTGCTGTGCCGTGCGGTTCTGCCCCGTGGAGCGTCTGAGAGCTGGAGGTGGCTGCTTTGTCTGAGGGCAGAGTCTCTTCAATTCAGCACTGACAGTGAGGGTTTTGCTCTTATATTTTATAGTTAATTAACTTATTTTACCAGTTTACTTGTGTTTCAGTTCATTTATTGATAGTCCCTTAAAACTAAAAATCACTCTTAGGTTATTGTAAAGTACTTGACTCCTGAAAATTACACTGATACTTAATTGATTATTCGAGTATTTTCTTTGAAGTTTGATTTGGTTTTGGAAACACCAAGTCTGACACATGATCATGGGTGCTTGCACAAACACTCCTGTAGTTCTGAACACGGTTGGTTCTTTGTTTTCCTAAAGTGGCAGAACCGGACCAAACGTTGAAGGGAGAGTGCACTGAACCTCCACCCAGGCCTTCGAGGAGAGCTGTGTCTTCCAGACGTGCTGGCCAGGCCTGGTGGCTGCAGCTGCCCTTGGTGGCCTGGGCTCAGCTTGGCAGAGATTTGTGGGCTGGACTGGCCATTCCCCGCACACATGGCTGCACCTATGTGTCTTCTGTGTACTGCACTTTAATCTGTCAGTACACTTCTCCATTAAAAAAAAGCTCAACAAAGAAGGAAGCTTTATTTAAGAAAAAAAGAATGCAGACCTGGAAGACTCAGGCTTCAGTACAAAACGGACATGCACTGGCAAGCAGGAAAGAGGGGCTGGCGTGTGTAATGGAGTCCCCACCAAGGCTCCCACGCTAGCCCCAACAGTGCCAATCCTGATTGGTCTGTATTTCCGTATGACTATAGAAGGCAGTTCATTGGTCAGGTCTAGGTAATGGAACTCTCCCTCAGGAGCTGGAAAAGGAATATAAGCTCAGTTTGTGGGCTCCAAGAGACACAGTACATATGTGACCCTGAGTTCAGCTGGAGGGTGTTAAGTTCCATTTCCAAATTTAGGGCCTGTTAGCCAGGAAGGGGTCAAGTTCTTCGCATTCCTGCGTCGCCAATCCTCACTTGAGCCCTTGCTCCCTGTGCTGTCCTAGTTTTTGTGGCCTGTGGTTGGGGCAGCAGGAGCTGGGGAAGGTCAGAAAGTGATTAGCTTCTGAGGGCATGTAGTGTGCTTTAGTTAGTGCTTTCTGTATGACAGATGCTGTTGTTTGGGGGGTCATTTTCTGAGCCCCTAAAGCATTATGGAACGGGAGGGTGCCCCGATGTTGGTGGCTGCACCTGTTGTCACCCCACCATGCTTCCTGCAGGAAACAGGCTGGTCAGCTGTGCTGGAACAGTGCATCTCCTCCTTGGTCTCCTTGACATGCAAATGTGCGGTGTAGTCTGACTTTGAAACTTCATATCCCAGCACTTGTATCCAAGCCATATGTCGTATAATTTATATGGGGTTTTCATTTACAGTTTGATTTGATTCAGGGTCACTGTTTTGCATGCATTTTGAAGAACATAATCAATTCTAACATAACTCTGTAGCTGGGCCTCACGAGACCGAGGTAAGCATTAGACAATTCCCCAGTATTTACAAGGTAAAATTGACATGGATGAGTGCAGCTCTTCTTGGGGTTCTGAAGTGAGGGGGGAGTATGAAATGATACGTTTTAGATGTGTGGTGTTTCAGATGTTGTGCAGAAATGTTGTCTTTCAGAATAATGAGTAGGTGAGAAAAGTAGATTATTTAAATAATTAAAAACATTCTTGTTTTTGAAGTGCAACCTTTGAATATCATGCTCCTACTGTTTTATTTTTAAATAACAATTAAAAGAGCATAACAAAAATTTCTTTTTTCTGGGTTGTATGAAAATCCCAATTATCTCCAAATATGGACTGACTGTAAAATAGCATAAGCCCGGAGGGAAGGACATTCATTCTTGTTAGGCTTCTGGGAACTTGATTTCTTTAAAATTTATATTGCACCGAAATGTTTTTTTTCCAGTGGCTTTGGTGTGTGTCTGAGAGGTGGGGAACACGTGGCCCTGCTCGGTGTGGTGCATGCTGATGTACACGGCCTGTCTCGTCAGCCTGCACACATGCACCCTGATCTACCTAGCACGTGCAAGTTCGGTTTTCTGTTGAAATTATCCACAAATGAACTATGACTAATTTCATACAACCTTGTGGGATTTTTTTTTTTTCAACCTGAGCGTGGGAAGGTCCAGCAAGCCTTCATCTCGTTATGAGGTTAAGACTGATATGAAGTGACACTAGTGCGAATCTTACTGACTGGAGTTGTACCAGGAGTGGGACCAGCTCCTTGAGCTGCCTTTGCACGGCCGCCTGGAGAGCAGAAGTGTGGGTGGCCCGGTGTGGGTGCCGTGCAGTCTCTGTGGGAGCCTTCCCAGAGGCCTCGTGGTGTGCTCAGTGACATGGTACTTGTTAGTGTGCACGAGGCCCTGGGCTTAACCCCTAGCACTGGGGATGGGTGGGGGTGGGGCCTCTTACCAAGAGGTGGGGGGGATTTCAATTTCAATGTGCTTTTTTTTTCTTGTTTGAGGATAGTTAGGGTGATTGTTAAAAAAATAATGACAAAATCCCCTAAATACAATTTTAATCAATAGGAAAGTTCAGTTTGAAGGTTCGGTGTGCAAGTGTAGCAACAAGAAGATAAGAAATTCCCAGCTCTGCGTCACTGTGGATATGAGAAGATGCTGTTGCTGGTGGTGGTGACAGACATCAGTGATGCCAGCTGCACGGGAGGCCGAGGTACGAGGATCACAAGTTCAGGCCTCACAGTTAGGAATTTCTTATCTTCTCAAGTCGGACAAAATAGCCCACAAACCTCCATATAAGGAAAAGGAAAATGCAAGATAGGATCATATTTTTGTTGCCGCTTCAGTTGAGTTTCTGCTTTAGGTTGAAAGCTGGCCAATCCTTTATCTGTCTGCTGTTCTGCTTTTTCTGACAGCTATTACCATTTTAACAGCATTTCTAATACCTTGTTGCTAAACTTACACATCGAACCTTCATACTGGTTAAAATTATATTTAGGGATTCTGTCATTATTTTTTGAAAGAAAGGGAGGGAGGATGACAGGGAGAAAGAAAGACAGACCGTGTTGTTAATTTTTGACGTTGGACTGTGAGGTACGCCAGACCCACAGTAAAGTCTGCCTGGGACATGTGGAAACCAGAGTTTCTAAGATTAATCCCCATGTTATTGGTTGTGAGTGAGTTTTACAGCACAGCTGGGTAAGAGCTTGACCTAAAAATGGAGGTGGAAGGACTGTGTCTTGATCAGTGGACCCAGAGCAGCCCAGAGTGCAGCAGCTCTTGTGAAAGTTGGGGTGGCTTTGAGAGCCGCGAAAGCACAATTACGAAAAGTCACGGAAGACTCTGTGTGTGTGAAGCATTCGTAATGTAGTTTCATTTTTTGGTGGTTACCAGAACTGATGGCCCAAACGGTCCGGTTCATTAGCCACTCTTAAGCATGATTTTTGCCCAGAACACACGTTTCGAGTCTGTACAGTGCATTTCTTTAGCCATCTTTGATCAGCGTTTTATGTGAGTCGTCACTGAGGCGGGAGAGGTCAGGTCATGTCAGCTGAGGAAGAACGAAGCTCTTAGAATAATCTGTCTGGCTTGGAGCTCACCCAAGGGCTGTGGTTCCTTCCCTCAATCTTTGATTAGTATTTCTATGGAAAGTTCTAAACTAAATGTGTGATTTCCCTGGTGAGCACAAAAGCTGTGTGTGTTAATGTCATAAATCTCTGGACAAATTCTTGGCTTGGACGCCTTATTTTATATATGTGCTGTGATTATCTCCAGTCATAATCATGTAACATTTATAATCATCTTCCCAGAGGGGAAAAATGATGTGGTGTGATTGTGGCAGATTATCTATGCTATGTTTAAAATGTATTGTAAAAAATGCTGTGTTTCAGACTTGGAAACACCCAGTGGTATATTTTTAAATGATAGTATGAAGATAAAGGAACTAGCCAGAGTTAAGTAGTTCTATTTTTAAATATATCTTCTTGTAAATTACTGTTAGTTGCTAATGTTCATGGATTTGATCTGAGAATGGGAACAGGCTGACATTAGGAGCCTCTGTGTAAGTTTTTGAAGAACTTTGCAGTGATGTTACCCTTTCCATAAATCTTCATGACAGTCAGAAAGCCATTTGTTAGCCATTGTGTACGAGGACATTTTCTGTGTTCTTATCATCGTATGTTGAGTGCCTAAGTTTTATGACAACAGCTTGTTTAAAGTAAGCTGAAACTTCAAAAAATAGTTCTTGCTTTTGTACGTTTGAGAACTAGACAGTAGGCCAGGGATCCTTTGCTTTTTCGTGTGTGTTCTGACAGCAGTAACCATGGTCTGTCTGGCTCTCATGGTCCTCAGTGCTAGTGTGCTTGTGTCTGTGATGGGCCTAAAGAAGATACTGATTGTTTAAGACAATGTGAGAGAAGAGGGAAGCCAGCTGGGCTAATTCCAGTGAAAATAGAAGCTATGTTTTTGTTGCCAGAGGAATCTTCCAACTTGGTGAGGAGGCACATATTGGTAATTGCTATGATCTAAAAAGAACTTTTTTTGCACAAAAATGTTACTAACATTCCCTGTTTTACAGTAATTTCATTAAAAAATACTAAACTGCTAACATACAATATTAGCTTGAAAGTTTAACACAGCCATTCATCTTACTGAGAAATGAGTTGGGAAGTAGAAAACAAAGCCCTTGTATATACTTACAGTATTAAATACTTTTGATGAAGTGTTTGTATTTTGGAGCATGTCATTTTGGTCTTTCTGTGGGTATGGAGATGCACTTTATTAATCAGATAGGTTTTAAATAGTATGGATATGAAGTGGTTTAATTGACTACCTTGTGTATATTTGAGTCTATTTGAAGAAGTTTTTGTAAAGCAATTATAAATATGTTTCCTTGCAGCGCCCATGTTGATAGACTCTTTTTGGTGCACCAAAAACACAGGACCGGTGAGTGCTGAGCGTGCCCTCTGAGCTGAGCTCCTGCCCAGGCCGCTCTCACTGGTACCTCTGGATATTTATCTCGGTTGCTCAGTGCTCTGGCAGTGGTCCCAGTGGCAGTGTGCCCTAATACCTGTCATCTCCAGTTTGCCTGCCAGTTTGCCCTGAGGCCTGTCATTTCGAGTTTGAGGGGATACCGCATAAAAACCCTAACCCCTCACTTTGTGCCTGGCCCATTAGTGGAGGTCATCGTGGGGCCTGGATGCCATATGGAACAGGCAACCCAGCTGCAAAGATGTGGCTGAGCATGAGTTCTTTTTGGTAGGCAACTTAAGTAGAACCCGGGGAAGGAGGAATCAGCAGGCCACTTGCACTTTGCCTATGTTTTGAGAGGAAGGTGTTGTCAAAGCACGTGGTTTTTGAAGCACGTGTAGTAAGAGAGAGAGGTTTGGTTCCAACAGCACGCGTGCCTCAATTCCTAAGAGCTTTGCAGTCTGTTGAGTGCTTGAGCTCACTAGTGGAGAGCCTGTCTCAGCACGGGCATGTGACAGTGTTGGAGGCCTTGGACTCTGCCCTCCCCTTAGTTCCTGGCCAAGCCACCATTGCTTCGATGTCAGTGAGAAGAACAATTCCTGCTCATAAGCTGTCACAACACAGGGTGAAGTGGTAAGTCTCAATACCATCCAAAGGAGTCTTCTAGTCAGGCTTTGTTCTTACACTTCCTCCTCATCTGTCCAGGTGAGGGCGCTGCTTCCCAGACTCGACTTCACTGATTTCAGGCCTTAGTCCCAGTTTGTGGGAAGAGCCTGGATATTTGCATGTCTGACACATTCCCAGTTTACAGCGATGCTGTTGGCCACACTTTGCGATTTAAAGTGTTTGAACTTGAAATCATATCCTGGTTAAATCTGGTGCCATGCAACGCCATTTTTCACAAGCGGCCATATTGGAATTGTTTCAATTATTAGAAGATTCAGAGCAAGAATTGCTTGATTATTTTAGAGCTACCATGATTTAGATTTTTAGGAGAGATTTTGATAGTATTTTAGTATAGGCATTAGAGTATTAGCTGAATTTTATCCAGTTTCCTCAGTGTTTCCACACTGCCTGTGTTTCTAACGGACCCACGTCACTTAACGTCCCCCCTCTCCCCAAATTAAAAAGAAATATTAGATTGTGAGCTGGAGTCCATTTTTGGTTCCCTTTGAAAGATCTGCAGGCACTAAGCTCCTTTTCCTGACATCATTCCTAACAGATGTTTAAAACAACTGGAATTGTCAGCTAAGTATTGTGAGCACCTGCGATCTGCTGTCCTGTGTGAGAATTAAGCTTCATTCATGTCGTTTTCTTGACAACAGTACCACGGGTTCATCTTGGGCAGGCAGTGAATGCTTGATGTTGACACTTCATTTATTATTATTTCCACAAAGTGATTAAATTGACTATTAATTGGTTTTCTAATGAACTTCTGCTTAATACAAATGAGAAAAAAAATGCTTCCTAGGATAATTCACATGTCCCGAGATGTCATTAATGACAGTTGCATACACACTTTTCTCTAGAATGTAATTAGAGTCTTTTTAAATAGAACAACTAAAATGTATCCATGTAATTTAGAAATAGTCTTGACAAAATCAAACTAAGAACTTCAGAGTTTGTTCTGCTGGATCCTTGCTCTTTTTTCAGCATTTTGGAAAATAAAGAGCAGCTTGTTTGAAGTTGGCCTCTGACACCCTCGGTTTCCCTCCCAGGGGCCTTGTCTGGGAATAGGGTGCTCATGGGGCCGGCTTGATGAGCATGCGTGCCGAACAGGAAGCAGATCCCTGCCTTTTCCTGTTTTGTTTTGTTGTTGTTTGTTTGGTTTTTAAACTTTCTTTGGCTTTTTCCTTTCTGGTATTCCCTCCCATCTATCAGTTTACATTTTAAGATTTTTATTTTGTGTTTCATACTCTGATGATGGAGTCTCATCATCAGCGTGTGAAAGTTGTGAAGTCTAAACAGAACTCTGAGAAGCTGTTTATTCACAATGTATACATCATGTGAATTTATCACTCTGGCAAAAGACCCACAAATGATGACAGCCTTCCTTCCCCCTTTGCAGCACTCGGGACAAAATGCTTTATTCTTTTCAGTCTCACAGTGCTCAGCATTGAGCAGCCATGATTTTATAGTAGGAGATAGGCTCCTTGCAAAGTTTTAGCAGTAGCTGCACAGAATCTGTTTTTATCTGCTTCTTAAATATTAGCAGGTGCCACACAGGTGATTCACAGTTTCCCGTGATCAGGTGGGGAGAAGTTCAGGGTTCTAAGTGGTCTTTAAACATCTGGCTGTCTGGAACAAGCATCTCACATCTCCTTCATGTAACACTTGGGCTGCCCTGTTTGGTGTGTTGTCCACATGCCCTCTGCATTATTGGGTGTCCTGTAACCCCTCTGACCTGTTCCAGCTGGATATCATATCAACCTCCCCCAGCTGTGACAATAAATGTGTCTCCAAAAATTACCAGTGTCTTCTGGAGTCAAAATCACCCCTCACTGAGAGCCACTGCCTTACTCTCAAATAATAATAAAGACATTTCACTTAACAGCCACTGAGTGAGTGCGTAGCCTCTGTGTTTGTAATCTCCATTGACATGTTCTATTATATTTTGTTCATTCCGTACCATTTTATTTAACAGACATTGTTACATTATTTTTCTGGGCAGGTGATACCCAGAGCAGTTGGCGTCCACTTAAAAATCGCTGTGGGCTGCAGGTGAACTGTTTTTGGTCTACCAGGTTTCCTCCCAGTGGGGCACACCAGGGAGGCAGCCTGTCACATCTGCTGGCTTCCTTGGGTGGCATGGGAGGATGATTCTGAAAACCAGCTGCTCAGTGGCTCTGACAGGTGACGTGTGGACACCGTTGTGCTGTGGCCCAAGCAGCAGCTGCCCCCTCTGCGAAGGGCAGGCCGCTCAGTCATTGGGAGAGGTTCTGCCTTCTTGGGCCTCGAGGTCTGCTCAGCATTCAGAGCAAAGGCTTCCTGTGGATCCCAGATTTACACGTTCATAGGAGGAGAGTGTTTGTTGTTCCTTTAGGAACATAGATTAGATCTCAGTGCAGAGGGCATTGGAATCTTACGTTGCAGATGAGGGGGCTTTGCATTTTCCTTTTTCTGAAGGAAGCATTTGTGGCATTAGATGGTTAGCACTGGGAACCCTTGCCTTCTCTTTGCATTTGCGTTTCTTACACAAATCCATGTGTGAAGTACCAATTATACTGCAGTTATGTACAGGTAAAAGGTTCTCCTTAGGCAATAAATAAGAAATTTTCCAAATGCCTTATAAAATACTGTGTTAGAAAAAATCTTATATACTCTATTTTTTACAAAGCAATCACATCCACTTTCTATATTGGTATTTTCTTCTCTTGATGTGTATGTGTTTTCTATCCCCTCCCCGCATCGAACTCAGGACTTTGTGCTTCCCAGGCAGGCGCGGTCCTGCTGAGCTGAATCCCTGGCCCTTTCAGTATATCTTTAATGGGATGTTTGCTACTTAATTTCTCAGGTGGGTTTTGGTTTTTATTTTTAAAATTTTATCTGTATCTCAGTTTTTAGACTTAAACACTGATGAAAGTTGTTGGGGTGACTGATGAGGTCAGGAATGAGGTCACTCTCTGAAGTCCATTGTTTAGAACTATGTTATTTGTCCACAGAAACAATATGGCAAGTAGTAGATTTCCAGCTGAATCAAATGACTTGTTTTGACCAGAAGGGCCAGGGTACGCTACAAAGCTGTGTCCTTGTCCCTGTGCTGGTGTCACGTCTCCCCAGGAACTCCCACGCCGTGACAGGAGGCACAGCAGCCCCGCAGTTTTCCTTACCTTGTGGGATGTGAAGCGCAGCGGGTCCCCTCAGTAGGTACTGAGCGGGACCTACTATGTGCACGACACGTCCCCGGCCCGTCAGGAGAGAGAGGGGAGGAGGCCTGTGCCCGCTGCCAGCCAACAGCGAAGCCCTGGGAAGGGCTCTGGGCTCCCAGCGCCTCTGCGCGGGGCCCTTGGTTCTGGCTCCTACACCCTGTGGGAGTCCAGGACTCCTCTTCAGGATAATCAGGTCCTGAGGGTTCGTCCTCAGTTTCCAGAAGGGCCTCCCTGGCAGACGTTTCATGGGCACTGTGAGTGAAGGGCCTGACTCCAGTGTTGGCATAACTCTCCCGCCGTGGCTGCAGCAGACTGGATCCAGAGTGGCCCTGATGCCCGCAGGAAGGCTCTGTCCCAGTGTGGGGCCCCCACATGGGTGGAAACCAAGAGTGAGGCCAGCACAGGGTCTTCATGTCACTGGGAAGGTGCCCTTGACTGGCTGTGGTGCAGTGCCCTTCCATGTCCTCGCTCACCTCTGGGCGGGGTGGGGGGCGGGGCTGAGGGCAATGGCTTGCTCTGCGCTCACTCCTGCCGGGACTCTGCCAGGCCCGAGGCAGTGCCTGAGACTGGCACCCAGCACCAACCTGTCCTCTTTCTGTGCTCGCTGTCGCGGGCGTGTGCGACGTGGGGGAAGCTGAGGCACACAGCAGTCTGTGCCTCACCCAGTTCGTGCTTGCGAGCGTGGAAGTGGGTGCACAGTGCCACACTCTGTTCGTTGTTCCTGCTCTGCAGAGACAGTTGGCAACACATGCAGGTCCCTGTGTGAGTGAAACGCAGTGGAGGACAGGAAGGGGACGGCTGGCCGTTCCCCCGTGATTGCCATCTGATTCTGAGTGTGTAATGTGCTGTTTAATGGCTGTACTGTAACTGGCTTGCAAAGTTCCCTCACCTGCAGTTGCTGTGGCCCGATGTTAAAGTCCAGAGGTGTTCAGATTTTAGAGAGAATAGAAGAGGTAGTGTAACCCCCTGGACATTTCCGCAACAGCATGACTGTTACCAAGGGAGTAAGTACGAATAATGTTTTGTGTCCTTTTGGGCTTGATTTTGCCGCTGCATGTACTTTTTCCACTAGGAAGAAATTTGCGGTTTTTGGAGATTGATTTTGGAGTTGAGGCTAAAGCACTGCGGCGAACCTGTCCGAGACTGGACGCCCAGCTGCAGGCCCAGATCGCCAAGTGCCAGCGCTGCAGTTAAACCTGAATGCCAAGGATTTGGTTAGAAAAACAGCTGTTACCTGATGCTTGGCTGCTGGGCTGACTCGCTTTGTGTGCTGACACAGAGACCTCTGTGTGCCCGCTGTGGCAGGGAGCCATTGCTTTGCCACCCCTGGGCCACATGCACCACAGTTCACAAGCCAGTCTGTACTGTGGGCCTAGAAGAGCATGGTGCCCGACCTCCGTGTGCAGGGGAGCCATGTGGCAGTGCCCTGGGCGGTGGAGGTGCCCCGTGGGGGCCTCACCCTGCCTCCCGCCTGCTCCCCCATGGCTCACCGTCACCCGCCTGGTTGAGCTTCCTGCCAGTGGGTGGACTCCCTGCCCCAGTGCCCACTCTGTGCCTCCTCCTCTGGTCTCCACATAGTCCTGGAGCTGCCCTGCCTGCTGGGGCCCGATGTATAGTGCCTACCGCTTGTGATTCAAAGACTGCAGCCAGCCCCAGACTCCTGGGCGGAGTCGCCTCCAGGAGCGAGTACAAGTTGGCATCTGTGTCTTTCTAGAGCCTCTGCCCCTGGCTCTGCCATTTGGACAGCCTCAGCTGGGTTCTCGGCAGTTGGTAGCATCTCTTTGTGCTTCCACCATGTCCCATGTATTGGTGAGACACACTTGAAGATGCCAGCTGACGGTGGCACCCATGTGGTGGCCGTAGGAGGGAACAGGGACAGGAGGGACCAAACCTGTTCCTCTCAAAGTGACTGTTTGTGCCAGGTGCTCTGGTTCCGTGATCTCACATGGCTTTCAAGGCTACACAGGAAATATTTGATACCAGAAACTGATTTAAGAATTTCAGGGCTGTTCATCAGCGCTATCTTTTCATGAATGAAACTCTAATGAGCAAACATACACTGATCGCATTATAGGAAAGTCTAAGTCAGCCTCAGTCTTTTCCAGTGGAAAGGGTTGCATAGAATGATCCCAAAACCTTGTGCTGTTTTCTACTTTGTTCACTTACTACACTTAGCATGAGGTGTCACAGTTTGTGAGGCGACTTTTCTCATCATTTGCCACTTGCCTAAGTGTTTTCCACTGTCTGACAGTATTGAATCAGGTCAGGTTTTAGGTGGTAGCAATTTATAAACAGTATTCTTAACCCACAAGAAAAAAGGCAGCAGGCTATTAATGGTTTGTTTCTGTGGGGTTTGTTTTTACTTTTAGACAGTTCTGATGTTAATTGTCTAGTCAGAGTTGTGTTTTATAATAAATACTAAGTGGGCCAGCGTTTTTCCTTTCATTTTTCTTTCCTCTTGGGTTAGTATTTAAAGGCATCTGAACATTAAAAATGGCTTGGCAAGGACTTTTCTGGGCATTTGCTGTTTCGTTCCTCTTCAGCTCCTGGTCCTGTGGGAGATGATCTTACAGTCATAGGGTCCCCACTTCTGGGCCCCCGGCCTCTCTCCAGGATGTCCTGTGACCTCAGAAGCAGTGCTGTTGGGGAGCCGGAAGGGTGAGGGCTGGTGGTCTTTGACCTGCGCATGCTTGGGGCTCCTCCTAGACTTCGGGCAGTTGCTCTCGGCTGCTGTCCTTTCTTCTACACCTAGTCCCTGTCTCCCACATTGGGACTGGGTGCATTTGTTTTATTTCCTTTACAAATCAGTTGGACATTAGTGAGATCCTGTCTGTAAAACAAATACAAGTAAACAAAAGACTGAGATGGTGACGATCCATGAAAAAATCACAGTTCTGTGCTCTTATTTTCTTATGTCTTTTCTGTGTGTGTGTTCAGTACTGGGGATCGAACTCATGGCTTTTGCTCTGAGAGCTCGTTGTTTTGCTTTGGTTTTGAAATGGAGTCACACTGTAGCCCAGGCTGGGCAGCCTCTCTGCGTGTGGGGATTACAGGTGTGAGCCACTCTGCCTACCTCTTTATCCCCGTGTGGCTTTTGGGATGCAGTGGAACCTTGGTACTGGTTAGTGGGTTCCAGAGGCACAAGGAATATCAAAAATGGTGTGTCAGAGAAATTATTTTGATTTGATAGAGTAGTGAGCGTCAAGGATATGGAGACTGGAGTCTCAGCCTGTGCACTGAGTACCAAGACAATGAGTTTCAAGACAGCTGAGGGCCAGGGTGTGGCTGGTATTGTTAGAAAACCAAGAGCGTAAAGATATGAAGGACTCAGAGGCTGTCCCAGCTGGGTGGTGAGAGTTAAGGCCTAATCGGCCTCCACTGTGAGCACAAAGGAGAAAGGTTACACGGGGCGGTTGCCTCTCAGGGAAAGTGAAGACAGCTGAGTTTAAGTTGTTTACCAGAGAAAGTACTAGTGGTCTTTGGAAACTAGATGGATCCTGTTACATTGATGGCTTAACAAGTGAGGACGGCAGGGCTGGGGCACCTAGACCCGAAGTCTGCCTGTGTGTTGAGTGGACCCAGAATCTCTGTCATCTGTCCTCACTCCGTCACCCACAGTAGTGGGTCTAGGTCCTGTTGCAAGGCTGGTAGGGAGAGTTGGCAACAGCGGGCCCTAGTGTGGGACTCAGACTTCACTCACTTCCTTTCGGTGCCAGTGGGCCCCAGTGTGGGGCTTAGATGCCACTCGCCTGCAGTCAATCCCGGAATGGAGACCTGGGACCAGGTCAGCTTCAGTTGTGTATTGGGTACATTTTGTTACCTGGTGAGACACTGGTAGTAATATTGGACTTCTTGCCTGGACTTTAGCGAGTGAGTATTAATATAGCCTCAGCTTTTACCTGAATGCTTTTCTGTTCAGTAAAATAATTTAATACCATATATACGTAAAATGATTTAAATACCATATATACAGTCCCCCAAAAATGTATACATCAGGAAAACAAAAACTCGTGTAAATAATTTAATAGTAAATTTGTTTAGACATTGTAAGATTAATACAAGTTACCTTTGACCTCTAGAGTTGCAGTAGTGGCCATGAGCATCTAGACATTGACTAGTACAGCGAACTGCTGGAGTGTGTATACAGTTTTGGCAAACTATATATTATATATGTATGAGTATAGGGAGAAAATGACTGAAAACCTTTAGCATATTTTCATATTTTTCCACTATACAAAGATCCTGTGAAGTGGCCATGCATTGTGAAAGCTTAGGTATTAACTAGGGGTCTGGGCCAACGGTGAGACACCAGGTGAGTTAGGGGTGAAGCTCTTGAAATGGGACATGTTTGGAACATTCATCAGTCCTTCAACACAAAATACTCTTACCTTTTTTTGGTACTGGGAGTCAAACTCAGGACCTTACACTTGCCAGACTGATGTGGTGCTGCGGAGCTATATCCTGGGTCCATTATCTTTTCAAAATTTTTTAAAACAATAACAATCCTGGTTTGTTTTCCAAATCCCCATTTGAGTGATCATTCAATGACCTTAGTGTCTTTGAACAGAAATATTTTTGTACCGACAAAACATTGGATATTTTTGTAATCAGATTTGGCCTTTTGAAGGCCCACTATGTTTTCACGCTGATAGCTAACAGACTGAGCATTAATTTTCAGGATGGTCCGCCTCTGCCCCTCTGTGGTATGCGTTCTGTCCTTGGCCAGGGCCTCAGAATGTGAGCTGACCCTGTTTCATCGACCTGCAGGTTCCTGAGACTAGCTTTGCCTCCTTCAGAACTACTCTTGGCCGCAGAAAGTAATGAGATCTGGATTTTTAGGAAGGGCGTCAGTCAGCAGGAGGACTGTGGCCTGAGTGGTGAGTGGCAGTTCTTGGACTGTGGCTTCCTGCACCTGGGAAAAGAGCCCGAGTCCCTCTGTGCAGAGCCATGGGGTCAGGACCGACCCATGGAAGACGCGGAGTGTGTTCGCTGCATGTTTGAACTTGCCCACACTTGTCAGAGGATCACACAGATACAATAGATGGGGTGAGTTCCTCACGCATTTGGGGGGCACCTGTGAGGCAGGAGCACAGCAGACACCAAGATGAATGAAATAGACCCTTGCACAGGAACTGCTCAATGTCATTTGAACAAGAGTGTCTAGTTTTGTGTGATGGCGGACTCAAAGTTGTTCATTGATAGTCTTTTACTATCCATCCACCGTTACTGAAATTCAGTTAGCACTGGGTGGAATAATTTGTTTCACTTGCTGCTGTATCGTTTCTTGGGGAAACGTGAATGTGCCTTCTTGTGGAGTTTCGTTCCCCTGCTCACCACTCTGCCGTAAGATCTTTTCCCTTTTCTGTGAAGCCAAGTTTCTTTGTGTTTACTTGCATTTTTACCAGTTCGTCTCAAATTCTTTTCATAGTAGAAATGGTAAAAGTCTGCAGTCTTCCTTTTTTTTTCTTCAGGTTTTGGTTCTTATTTCAACACATGCTTCATATTCAAACTGGCTTCCTTCATGAACTGCAAACGTGTGTGATTCCTAAATGGTGACATCCAGTTATCTACATCTAACCTTGCGTCTCCTTCTGCCCTAAGTGACTCTAGAGTCGCCTGTGGGGACTGGAGACAGTACTGAGAGGTTCACCCCAGCCCAGCGAACCGTCATCCCTTTTCAGCTTGCTTGTCCCTTTCCTGCCCTCCGCCCGGCCACCCCACTGCAGCCTAGACCTGTCTTTTTTTTTTTTTTGAGACAGGGTCTCGCTTTGTGGTTCAGGCTGGCCCTGAGCTCAGCCTCCAACTCACATCACAGCAATCCTCCTGCCTCTGCCTCCCGAGTGCTGGGATTACAGGCGTGAGCCACCACGCCCGGCACTGTGGTATGTGGTACTGGTTGCGGGTCACCACACCCAGTATTGTTATGTGGTAACCGGGGAATCGAACCCGGGTCCTTACGCTTGCGGTACAGGCGCTGGAACCACTGAGCTAACTCCCCGGCCCCTAGACCTGTCTTAAACAAGTCCCATTTCTGCCTTTTCATAATAATGCATTTTAATTGTCTTTTCACTCCACTGCCTTTCTGTTAGCCCAGGCCCTCGCGACTTCTTCATTGCTGGGCTAATGACCTCTGAGTGTTTGCCCTTCCATTCCTTTCTCTGTTCTCTCCAAACTTTCTGTGGGATAAATATAGATTAAATAGCAGAGAATTAAAGGGTGCACACAGTCTTTAGGGAGGACTTGGTGTGACTTGGCCCTGAGCTCCGTGCTTTTGGTCTCCGTCTCACCTCAGTCTCTGGACACTTTCTCAGGAAGGGTAACAGTAGGTGACATTGATTAAGCACAAGGACTGTTCCTAGCTGTCTGTCACTGGTAAATTCCCAGCTCACAGGGCTGAGGCTGGAGGCTGAGGAAACCTCCCAGCTGCACCGAGCCTTCTAGCTCGGAGCCCATGGGGTAGGAGATGGGGGCGTGAGGTGGGCTGCGTGTGCAAACCCCAGGCCACCTGCCTCCCTCACCTTTCTCGCTCCCCTGGGGCTGTGTTTTCTGTGAGAAGCAAATGGAAGGGAGGCTTTGGCTTTTCTCTCAATGTTTCTTTTAAAATTTAAAATTCTCAAATTCTTGGTACTTGATTAAGTCCATTAGATGACACTGGTATTTATCGTTCATAAAACTTGCATTAAGTTTTCATATGTGAAGCAGTTTGTGGGTCGGGGGGAAATATTAAACTTGTCCTATTTAAAGTGTTACATGGGAGAGATACAATTGACGCACAATTAGTATTTTTATTCTGTATTTGCTCTTAAAAAAACATTACTAAACAAGTTAAAGTAATGAAGAGTTGATAAAAGAGTATTATTATTTAGTTACTTTTTGAATAAACCTGGCAGTTGATTAAAATGAGCCTAATTTAATCAGCATTGTGTTGCACAGTGGAGATAATTCAGGCTAATGTCAAGGACACCGTTATCTCCCTTTAGTAGAAGGTACTGAAATAATGAGTATGACCAAAAAAAAAAGATTCAGAAAATGTTTGAAGTTTTTTCATCTTTTCCCCAGTGGATATTTAAAAATCACACTCTTTCTCTTTGCATGCAAATTAAACTGAAAGTTATTTTGTAATGTAACATTGTGCTTATATTTTACAAAACAAATTGATTGAACTTTGGTCTTTTGTTAAGATTGGCTCCTGGTTGTCAGAAAGACTATATACACATCATTCTGAATGGAACTTCTTCCTTCAGAACCTGAAACAAAGCCAGTGCTTTGGGGCACCTTGATTGAAAATAAGTCGCTGTGCAGTGGTGACTCCTACTTGACCTCTTTTTCAGGTCCCTTTTCCCCTCCTGACTCCAGCCTCACCCTCACCCTCCTGTGTGAATAGCATCATCTGCATGCCTTTTTTACTCTAGAGCAGTTAAACTCTCATTTTTCTGATGTTGCTTTTCAGTGGGAGCTCGGTGATCACGGGGCTTGTTCCGTGTGGAGTCCCCAGTGAAAGGGGACCCCTGATGCCTGAGTAAGTCCCTGGTGGAAGTGGCAGTTGCCTTGGGAACCACTTCCTTTTCTGAGGTGGGAACACAGTATTATCTTGTCTTTAAATGCCAGAGATAATGATCCGCCTGCCCTGCTGCATCCCCCTTGAGGTGGTGGTGACGTGGTGCACACGGCGTAGCAACTTCCAGGTCTGACTGAGCCAGCCAGAGCCGTAGCCGTGAGTGTGTGTGTGTGTGTGTGTGTGTGTGTGTGTGTGCACGCACATGCTCATTTTTAAACATAATTCACAAAATTTAGAACTAAGGAGGTGATCATTCAAACTCCTGTTGTAGGATGGAAAGTTTTGTATTACTGATTGCCAAAGAGTAAAGCATTGACTAGAGGTACTTATTTAGATTCGAGTGGGTATTTCATTGATTTTTCTCTTAACGTGTTCAGTGAACTCAAATTGATCAGTGGGAACATGCGAATGTCTGAGGCATAGACGTTATTACCTCCTGAAACACCAGTGGACTTGACCTGTGCTCTGTGGACGCCTGGTGGGAGCTCCAGCCCGAGCTCCAGGTGCAGGTGGCAGGAAGATGGCGGCCGCTGGAGTGAACCTCTTACTTTGTCTCCACAGGATGTTCGGACCCTGCGGGCTGTGAGGTGGAGGAAAAGTTTGAGGCAGCCAGGGATATCAAGACAAGGTTTCCAGCCCAGTGGAACCTGCCTTTACCTAGTGTTCTCACTCAGCTTGCAAGGTAGAAAGAATAAAAAGGGCCTTCCTAACCAAGGAGTGCAGTATTGTGTTGTGAGCTTAGCAAAGAAAAGGAGCAGTCGGGGAGCAGATCGGGGTGTGGTCCTGCCCCGCGCTGGCTGTGATGTTTCTGGATTGAGGGACCTGGGGCTTAGGGATTGGAGAGAATTTAGGGTGTTGACTGGAACCTGGAATTGTGGGTGGAGACGATGCTTCCTCTAATTAAAAAAGAATGCAGCGGTCTTTATCTGCACTTGCTCCTGCATGGTAGCAGGTGTTGCAGGTTTAGCAGCATGTCCATAGTTACAGCCTCAGTAAGACATGTCGAGGCTGTGTTCACAGGCAGGTGGGTGGCTGTGCACACGCCTGTAGTTTTGGCTTGTTATCTTCACCCCTGTTTCTTCTGTGAGGTTGGACTTGTGACTGGTAGAATTTTAAAACTGAAACCCTTGTCCCAACTGTGGTGTGTATGACGGAGTTACTCCTGTGGGTTTCTCCGACTTAGGATTTACCACGGCAGCTCCTCCTGAGTACGTGTCCAACATATGGATTGTCCACAGACTAAAACATACCATGCCGTCGAGTTCTACTGTGTGTTCCGCACTGTTAAGTGTGCGGGGTGTGAGGGTCTTCCTAGATGACGGACCGCAGCCTCCGAAATCTTGAGGCTCGGTGTTGTCCCGTCTCATGGTGGAATTAAGGCCCAGGATGCCAGGATGTGGCTATGCGTAGCTTAGCTGGTAGAAGTAGCTACCTTTTACTGTGCTCACGCTGTTTTTCAGTCCTTCACTGCATTTTGGGTCTTTCTGGTTTTCTTTATCAGGCAAAATGTACTTCGTTATTAACATGCTGATGAAGCACAGAATTAATCTTGCATATACCACATTTAGAGTTTTCCAGAGAGGAGCTTGGGTTCCCCCCGAAGAGGCTTGGGTTTTATTGGCTATCTTGTATTCCTATTACAGAACATCCTTGCCCCAAATCTGTTCTTTTATAGTTGTTTTGCTTACTCGTCCAGTAAGACATTAGCTGTATTTAAATGAGTTTTTAATGAGCCATGATAGCAAGTAAGGCTCAGAGAATGATGAAGGGTTTAGTATTATCTCTGTCATTAAAGTAAGTTTAGTCTTCAGAAAGCTTACAGATTGATTTTAGAGTTCCTTTTCCTCCATGTCTACTTAGTAATTAGTTACTGCGTCACTATGTTTCCATCTGAAGTTATTTTTCTGTCTCACCATGCTGTCTGTGAGAGAAAGATGCTGAGTTCCTGATAGTCATGATTGGTGCCATCTCTTCCATGTGGAGAATCTGTCTGCTCTTCACCAGCTTCCAAATCGGGTCTTGTTCTGGGCTCTCTTGCGCTTACTGTCAGTGAAGCAGTGTGTAACGTAGTTGGGATCTCGCAGGTAGGTCCAGAGGGCAGTGACCCTTGTGACAACAACACCGCATAATGCCTGACGAGCGGGTCCACTTGCTCAGCTGTGCGCACTTGTGTATTTTCTTTGTGGTTTGTGGTTGACGTACCTAAGGCTTCTAGTTGAACATAACTCTCAAACTGGAATTCTGATTATCTAAAGGCTCAGGGGTGACAAGGGTGTCCACTGAGGAATAGCAGGAGTGAGTCTCAGCTCTGAAATGTAACCCCAGGGACAGAGGGTGTCTTGGTTGCAGTCTTCCTGTGAGATTCCAGATGGAGCAGAATCTCCCAGGATCTGTGTGAAGAGATGCTTCCAGGTCACATTAGCTCTTTTGGGACAAGTGACCTGCGGCTTTGACGATACTGTAGTGGTCCAGAGTAGCCCACGGAGGAGTGGAAATGTCTTGCCCTTTCCTAGATGATGCATTGTTTGAAACAGCAGCAGTTACAGATGTACCTCAGAGAATCTTTTCTTATGTTGGATAACACACTATGCTAATTTACATAAACACATTATTGCCTGGTTACACGAGATGCACAGAGCCTTTATGGAAAACAGCTGTAAATGAAGTTTTTCTTAAAAGTAAGTGCCACCTCAAGTGTACCCCAAGTACTTGATGCAATTTCTTTTTTAGTGCTTCCCACAAAAGTTTCTAGGTGCTTACGTGGTATGATCTTTATAACAGAAATGTGTGATTAACCTCTGGGCAGGAAAGTGACTTTTGGATAGTCAATAATCTAGAATTGTACGTTGTGGGAGAGCCTTTAAAACACAGGTGCATCCAAGTGCCTGGTGTTCATTAAGTTTTAGAAAGTCTGCACTTTGCTGTCGTGCTCACCACGCTGCTGGCTTTCTTCCCGCTGTTCTCTGTTGACTTACTCCGCTGCCCCCCAGCCCTGCCACCGCTCAGAGGCGGATTTCCGGCTTGTGACGGCTGCTGACCCCTCGGCACTGTCAGCCTTGTACCTGTAAGTGTGTGCGGGCCCTTCCCCACGTCTTCAGGTGGGAGCGGGCCCCTGAGGGCTTTGGGATGCCTTTCTGGGCTTGATTTTCCACCGGATTTGGGTCTTCCTTGGGGTGAGAAATGTGGTGCCTTTCTAAAGAATTGTGCTTTCATTTCATAGTCAAGTAATCGTACAGAGTAATATAAAATATTCTAGGAGCATTTCTGTGGCCTGCCACGGCTAGTTCCTGGGGAATGTCTTCAGCCCGTCCCTGAGGAAGACAGAAGCAGAGAGCACTTGATCGAGAGATGCGGCAATAAAATAGATTCTGCTTGTATGGACTCTGAACTGAAAGCCCCGGTGGCGAACCTTCTGGAGCTTTCAGTAGTACAGAGCTGCCTGTGGCAAGGGTGCCAGGGAGGGCGCCACCGACCAAGAGGTGGTCAAGTAACTACCTGTCCTAAGTCACCTGCCACTTTCCTGTAGGAGGCAAGGCTGAACCGGCAAGTGCTTTTGACTTTCATGTTAAGGCCGTCTGATTATGACTGAGTGGTGCTATCACCAGCATGGGCTTGTGTGCAATTATCTTGATTACCTTCAAGTGCATTCGGGAAAATTTTAGGTGGTGGTATCAAGATTACGTTGATTTGGCAAGGTGAGTCATTACCTCTGGGTAATCAGGAATGAACAGTCCTATTCAGAGACTCGCAGGTGATTGGGCCCTGCGGAAGCAGGAGGATTTTGTTTGAAGTCTAGTCACCTTGATTTCCAGCCTCAGATTCATTTTCATTCTGTAATCTCTGGCCACATCAGTTTTTCTGAGCCTCAGTTGGTTTTTCTTTTCCTGTGGTTAAATGTTAGATAGAGCACGTTCTAAGAAGGCTCCTTCCCTTCCTCTCTAGTTTTTTTTTAAAATGGCTTTTTGAGACAGGGCCTCAATATTATGGTTCACATTGACCTTGAATTCAGTATGTGGTCTAGGTTCGCCTTCAACTTGTGATCCTCCTGCCCCAGCCTCCTAAGTGCTGCGATTACACATGTGTACCCCCATGCCCAAAGTCCAGGCTTGAAAAACAACTTACTGCAATGTAGAACTGAAAGATACCAATTCAGCTTCGCTGCATTCTTCATTCTGCATTCTTGAAACTAGTTCTTACATTTATAAATATCCACATTTGTCAATCAGCACCATGTAATTTAAGAATAGCTAGGTGTGTGCTTACTGTTTCGGAAATTGATAGGTCTCATCTCTATTTGCCACAACCATAAGTAGGCATTGATGCTGTTGGTTTCTCCTTCCTGCCATAAGAAATCACCAAAAGGTCATGGTTTAAAACAATGCAAGTTTGTTGACTGTAATGGCTTAATACCCGGATGTCCTCACAAAGCCTCATGCCCTCGTATGCAGGGCATTTTGGAGACAGCTGGATCTAGGGTGTGTGACTATGGATTAAAGATGTTCCATAACTGAAAGAGTCCTCTGATTGGGCAATGAGGGCTGTGGTTCTGGTGTGGATGAGGGAAGGCCCCTCTCAGTGTGAGCAGGTTTGTGGTTTGGGTGGAACATAAAGGGAGAAGGGAAGGCAGGCTTGATGCCTTCTGCCTGCGCTGCCACGAACTGTATCTCCTCTGTGGGGCCCCTCTGCCGTGCCACCCTCCCTCGCAGCCAGCTGATTGCGGGGCTGAGGCCTCTACAACTGAGCCTGACAGACCTTTCCTTGTGTAACTTTTAAGTGTCAAGTACTGTGTCTCAGCAGCAAGTCATTAGGAATTGACAGTCCTGGATGGAAGTCTGGTGTGGGTCTCACTGTCGAAAAGCCCACGGTGATGGCAGAGCAGTGTCCTCCTTGAGTTCCCTTCGCTAACCGTCTATGTGCTGTTTGTGTTCATTGGCCTAGAGCTCTCTCTTTTCATCTGAAAGCCTGCAGCCCTGCATCTCTGACGTCTCTCTCTGGCCACAAGTAGGGAAGTTCTCTGCTTTCTGGGTTGGTGACTGACTTCCTGGGACACACTAAAGAATTCAGGGTAGTCTCTTCATCTTAAGGTCTAATCTGGACCACATTTGGAAGCTCCAGTGCCATGGAAGGCAGTGCTCACTGGCCACAGGTTTGTGGATGTGGCCACTGTGGTGGGAGGCTATTGTCCTTCCTGGCACAGCTGCCATCTGCTTTTCCGGATGAGGAAAAGCTTAGAGATGCTCAGGGGCCACTGGTTGACCAGCACTCACTGAAAGGTAGGTGGCCACTGGTTTTAAAAGCTGCTCATTCCAAATTCTGTGCTTTGATATACTGTGCTTTTGATATTCTGTGCTTTCGGGTCCTCACGTACCCTTTAAAGCAGCCACACTGGGCTCTGAAGCATTTTTGTGTGACGTTTGTGTAACAGGTTTTCTTGGGGAAGGCTTGTCCTGAAGTGGCAATGGGAGGCGGTTGTGGATGCCTCCAGATCAGCTGTCTTTCCTCACGGAGACCTGACTGGGAGTGGGACAGAAGGGAGATCAAGCAATAACCATTGAAAATTTTAAAAATGAACTTTGAAAAATGATCCACTTCATGGACAGCAGTGAAGGTTCCATCTGTCTAAATATCGAACCAAGTTGCATCTCAGAGATTTGAAAGGCATTTCCTTTACTTTTTGAAGGTCATAATAGAGATTTTTAATATGTGATGTGTTGGTGAAGGTCCCACTTTCTCTTGCTATGTATTCTTGTATAGTAGATTTTCTAAAATTATACATCCTTCCTAATTTAACACCAAATTACTTCATATCTGCACCTGGCACTTAAAATTTTGGTTTAAAAGAAAGTTGTAAAATTGTATGTTGTTGGCATACTTCAGATCACCAACTGTGATTCTGCCACTGAAATTCAAACAGCATTTGTTCATGACACAGTCCAGATTTCATAATCCTTGTTTTCTAAAAATGATAGAGATAATTATTGAAACTAATATACATGGATAAGCTCTTCCCTCATGTGTGGCATTTAAGGATTCATTCTCTGTAATTTTCCATCTCCATTTTCAGTTTGCAGAAAGGACTGGATTCTTTAGAGAAGATATCATTGTGAAAAGTTAATAACAAACTTGAATTTCATTTGCTTCCAATTAAACACCAAAATGTCAAAATTTAATATCTTCAAAATTCATATTAAGCCACATACCTTGTGAAAGGTACAATGTTATTAAAATCAAGTGTAGAAACTGTAAGTCCTTATCAAGAGCTTGAAATGGATGTTGTTAGATTCTCGGCCTTAGCAAAAGATCTTGACTTTAGTTGTATTTCCCAAATTGAAACCTAAACCTTAGTGTTTCCTGAAATATAGGCAGTCTGGATGGGGCTGGTCTGACTGTAGCCCATGGGTACATTTGCGCGCTATCTGCTTTTGTAAATAAAGTTTTAAACACAGCCACACTAATTTATTTGTTTGTTGTCTGTAGTTGTCCTCATGCCATCATGCCCAATGAAATGCAGGGCACAGCTCTGAAAGTGTTTACCCTTTGACCTATTTTAGGCAGAGTTTACTAGCCCTCAGCTAGTGAATGTCTGGGCTTCCAGCACAGGAAGCCGTTTGCCAGTGAGTGTCAGCTAAGTCAGCCGATGGACTTATGGAACCTGGAAACTTGGGTGTACACCTGCAAACACCTTTGCATTTTTGTAGCTATCAAGCGTTTCTTTTTCCACCTACGTTGCTTATTACAGGGTTGAGTGGTCCAAGTATTCATTGTACTTTGCTTTCTTCTTACCACTTAACCTCCCCCTGGAATATTTAATGAGCTAATTATATATTAAACCACAGCTGCATGTTGAGCTTCCTGTTTGTCTACATGTCTCTGTGATGTTATACTGGTTTTATTGCATTTATTGATTAATGATTTGCTAATGTTCATGAAAATAGCACTTGTTGAAAATGACAACTATGAAATAAGGACTGTAATTACAAATACTGCTCTTATTCTATGAATATGTTTTATGTCCTTTAACTCACAGGAGTGTGGGCTTTGAAAAAGCCTGGGTTGGAGCCTGCAGAATTGCTTCATTCTTCCATCCTTGGTATTTCCTGTTCTCCTCGAATGCAGGTTCAGTCTGTGGATTGTAGGTGTATGACTGTGGAGACAGTCCTGTTGATCTTTTTAAAGAAATGTCTTAGACATTTTTCATGTAGGTCAGACTTTTAAGAACCTGTTAGCTATAACAAAAGATAGAATGGATTTTTATTTTCATAACTTCCATGTAGGTATAAAACATCTTCAAATTGAAATTTGAAATAATTTTAAATTCTAAAGGAGTTGGAAAATAGACCATTCTAAATGCCTTTCATTTATTAATATCCTGTATAGTCATAATACAATTATCTAAAGAATGCTGCATCAGTACTGGCAACTAAGCTTCAGAGCTTATTTAAATTTTGCCTTTTTTACTAACCCCCTTTTTCTCATCCTGGATATGACATTCCGTAAAGTTCTCATTTGTTCTTTGACTCCAGCTTACAGAATTTCAGCATTCTGCTTTACTTTCATGGCCTTTTCATTCTGGGAGTCTACTTTTGCGGAATGTGCTTCCATCTGAGCTTGTCTGATGTCTTGTGATCAAGTTGCAGTCACACGTTTTTGGTAGAAACGCCAGCCACAGTAGTAGTGTCATCCCTTCTTCCCCACATCCGGTCAGTGGCACAGGATGGCGACACATCTTGTCACTGGTGAAATGGTGTCTGCCAAGTTTTGCCACTGTCAAGACAATTTGTTCTTCCTTTTTTTTGGTTGAAACATAGCTTAAGAAGAGTCACCTAGAGATGCAGAAAGAACCTGTTTCTCTTCATATTCCCATGCGTTCCCTTTAGCATCCATTGGTAGATCTTCTGCACAGGTGATTACTATGGAAGCTGCCTAGCTATGATGAACGTTTCCATCATCTCAACCTTATTCTTTATTTGGAGCACTGTCACAGGGAACAATTGTCCATTTTTCACCACTTCTGAGATTAGTATTTTTTTTTTTTTATATTATGGATATTAGTTACTTCTTTGGGTGATGGTTCAATGCCAGCATCAATTTTTATTTTGTCTTGTTTTGTTTCTTTGGTTTTTTGAGATAAGGTCTCACTATGTAGTCTATGCTGGCCTTGAACTTGCAGCAGTCCTCCTGTCTCAGCCTCCTGAATGCTGGGATTATAGGCATGTGCCACTACAGCTGGACTGCTCATTGTTGAAAGTTTTGCTGTTGGGAGACTGTAGAGTCCTTCCCTCGATGGGGAAGGAGACCGGGAGGATGATTGTTGACAGACAGTTGTTCTACTAGTAGATGGCTGGTAGCTGCTCAAAAACCACCAGTGGATGACTGGCAACTATCAGTTAAGTAACTGACAGGACTAAAAACTGATAGCTGATGATGAAGTTTATTAGAATTGAACAGGCTTGTATAGTAGTGCACATGCGGAAGTAGTGACCGTAATAGCTGCCTGTAGGAAAAGAAGAGGGAAGGTTACCTCAGTACAAGTAACATCTCCAGCAGAATCCAAAGAACATTTTATAACCCCCGCAGAACATCTGATGTAGCATAAGATAATCTGAGGGGAAGAAGCACGGAGAACATCATGGCCCGCACATCCACAAGCCACTCTTGGCTGGGCTCCCGGCCTTCCTAGGCGTCCTCAAGTGAGCGCAGTGGGAGCCCGTGCAGTCGGCGCCTGCTTTCCTTCTGCATTCCTTCGTCACTTTTGAATATGTCCTCACTCTCCGCATCTTGTAACCATGACAGTTTATCCTGGGATTTTTCCTGCTCCCAGCCCTAAAACCAGCCCCGTTCCCTGGGAGCCCAGGTTCATTTACTAGAGAAGAGTGCCAGGACCTGCCATATGAATACTGGAAAAGCCTGTTTGTGTGACCTTTCAGTGAACAGAGCCAGGAAGTACAAGGTGTAATATACGGTACATGTGTGAATTTTAAAAGTTTATTGCAGTAAAAAACACATGGTCCTTAATCTCCATCAGAACACCTCCCCCATGCCACCATCACTGCTGACACTTGTCCACCATTTTTGCCACTGGCTGTCCTCTTTCTTTAGCATCTTTGCAAGGTGTGATGAGGGAGTGTGAGAGGCCTCCAGTTGTGCTTCAGAAAGTGGCAAGAGAGGTGGTATTAAGTATATGGAGTGAAAGGGGTCCTTAATCTTGTTTCAATGCTGATGGCATTTTTTCCTATTTATGTACTCACATGTATTAGCACTCACATGTGTGTATGTGCCCGTGTGCCTGCCCATCCTCATACACTCCACCGTGCCGTTCCCCTTAACAGTGAACCATGTGTGCAATGCTGGCCACATCGTGGAGCTGAAATTGTCCGTTCGCCTAGTGACATCATAGTGTACTCGGTGCTCATGTGTTTCAGGTGATGCTGGTGGAAAGAAATCCAGTGAGCTGCTAGGCCTGTGAGAGTCCAGCACCACATCCTGTGCCTTGCCTGCGGTACTGGATAGTGATGATAAACCGCCTTGTATGGATACTTTGAACTATCATTTTTGGCTGTACTCCTTGGGTGTAACAGTCTGCCTTGCTAGCCGCCATAACTTCCTCCGTCCAGTGCAACCCGTGACGCCTGATTCACCGCCCTCATGGTTCAGCCTAGGCTCACAGGCTCACTCTCGGGGAGTGTGGACTCAGAACTCATCGCTGCCTCTGACTATAAAAACTGAATTTGTATTACGCCTCTGATTTGAACCTGCCATCCCAGAGTCAGCTTTTCCCCACTGATCACTTCTGAATAACGGATTTCACCCTCCAGGATGTCTTCACTTGTTTATTCATTCCTGATACGAGTGTTTGCGCATGGCTGGGTGAACATGTATGTGTTGCTACTGGAGTGTGGCTTCTAAGCCATGCACTTCTAAGAAGCAAATTGTCTGAGTAGCAGACAGTGTTCGGGAACAGTCCTTTTTGACCTCAGCTGCCCATGAAGTGCAGTTCTCAAGGTTAAGCAGGTTGTCCTCTTCCCGCCCTGCTCCATGGGGCCAGGCCACTCACTTGAAGCACAGTCAGATCTCTTTGCTGCTGTGTGGGTTTGGGGGACAACGCCGACCCCCACCCCACCCCTGGCCTCCACCCTGTTTGCTGTCAGTCATTTGTCCCAGGTCCAGCGACCTGAGTCATTACTCTGGTTCTGAGCTGCATGGAAAAATGTCATTTCCCATCACTGCCCCATCCTCTCCCACCCTGTCTTCAAGCCTATTGCTGTTCTCTCCCTCTGGACAGCTCATTTCGGGGTCGTCTGTCCCTCCCTCTGTGCTGTGGGCAGATGTGAGCAGTGCATGCATAGCTTTAATATCCACTTCTCCATGTATGGAGGGTAGCTTATGTCATGTGTGTGCATGTACACGTGCAGCTATGTATACACGTCTAGACAGGCAGGCACACATGCACTTCTACAGTTCTTTCCAATCGACAGCATATCCTATATTTTAAAAATTTAAATCCATTCCTGTTTTACTACTCCGTGATATCGGTTAGTGTTATTATTTTGGACCTCTGCAATTTTGCATGTGAAATACACAACGTAGAAATATAAAAGGAAAGCATCAGATTTAAGGGAAACAGAATTTCTTTGCAGTATTGCTTTCTAGAAGTTAACATTTTTCCACTGTGGATTTAGGTCAAAACTGTATAATATCAAGTTGTCAAATAATATTGTCTAATAATTTAAATGACTTGTTTACATGTGCAAATTTACTTCTGGTTTCTAGCTGGTGGCGGTGTTTGATGAGCAAGACCCACATCACGGAGGCGATGGCACCAGCGCCAGCTCCACAGGGACCCAGAGCCCAGAGATATTTGGCAGTGAGCTCGGTACCAACAATGTCTCCGCCTTCCAGCCATATCAAGCAACAAGTGAAATTGAGGTCACACCTTCAGTCCTTCGCGCAAGTAAGTGAAAGCTTTCGGTTCTGTGCACATTTCATCTTAATTTACGCGACGTCAACTTCTGTCATCCATCCCTGCTCCTGCGAATGGAATTCATTATCAGACGTTGATTACCTTTAGAACCGAGGCTGCCGCCTTTCACTTTTCGCAAGGGAAGTAGGCAGTCTATAATGTTAATAGACGGGGCTGATGTTAAGTCAAACTAGAGCAGTTATTGCACCACTTAATTTGCCCAGATTTTTCTTTCTGTGTATTTCACTGGAATCGGAGAAGGGAGAGAAGTGGTAATCAGAGGGCTTCCCAGTGAAACATGACATCCAGTCGCGGGCTGAGAGTTGGCTTACTTACAGCCTTTTCCGTGTTGCTGGGGCTTCATGTGAGTAGGTGGGGAAAAATAGACCTCAGGGCCAAAATTGTCCTCAGTTCTCTGGAAGAGCCACGGTTCAAGGACATTTCTAGGATGGAGTGTCCCACACCGTTGGGACACTACAGCTCCAGGACATTGGTTTCAAGAACCATGTTAACCATTTCTGGAAGACGTACTTAGAGAAGTCAGATACTTTTGCTGGAAATAATATTTGGGGTCTGTAGTTGACCAAGCTCTTATTCAGTATAAGGTCTATGTTAAGTTTATGCCAAGTGTGGTGGCACATATCATGTGGCACATCTGGTGGTGCCCTGGAGGCTGAGGCAGGAGGATAACTCTAAGTTTGAGGCCATCCTGGACTACAAAGTGAGATCAAGACCTGCCTGAGGTTCGTGGTGAGATACCGTTTCAGGAAATAATTTTTGGTTTAAAGCTCACTTCTTACAGAAAACTCTATTTGGAAACACTTCAGTTTTTCTAGTGGGAAACTTGGTCTTATGTGCTTTTACTGATTGATAGTCTTCAGTGGATCTTTGTTTGTAGATTGATAACATGTACACATAAAATAGATAATATGTAAATGTAGAATACAGATAGATGACATTTAGAATGGATAGTTTATTTTTCTGGAGTGTAAGAAAAGTAGGCAGCTTGGTCCATTTCAATAGATCTGCCTTACTTTCCTTGACTAGTAGTATTTTAATTATTACCAAAGATGAAGGATAATTAAAGTTCAGTTATCTGGGTTTTTCTTGTTCCCACTTTTCACACCGTTGGCGATCTTTAGCATTTTAGAAATTTGTTCCCAGATGTTTGTAAACCACCTTTGCTTCCACCATTCATTTGAGGTGCATAGAAGGCCGGGGACATAGCTCACATGCTGAGAGTGTTGTGCGTTGAGTTCCAACGGCTGTCCTGCAAAGCACAGGTTTGTATAAGGAGACACACCGAGAGCCCCAGCTTAACAGCAGGTGTGAGAGCCCACTGGAAAGGCCGAGCAGCGCACCTTCGCAGGTGTAAGGCCAGAGGCACATTCAAGACTGGGCAGCTGCGATGCGCGGGGGGCGGTGCCTGGAGCAGGGCAGCCACAGCTGCAGTTGGCCATTCCTGGGTCTTTCTCTTCCTCCTGCCTCCATTTCCTTCCTTTCTCTGTAGAGTCCAGGCTGGGCTCAGCAGTTCGCCTGCCTTATTCACCCAAGTAAAGGGGAAGATGGGGGCTTATTGCTGTACCTGGCTTGATCATTTCTTTATGTGCAGGAAGTGTGGAGTTTATTTGTACACATGTATAAGCAAATATCTTTTTAACTGATACTTTAGAAATAAGATTTGATTATATTGAAAGTAAAGTGTTGTACCAGCCCGGTTGAACTTAGTCCAGGTGGAGTTTGTGAGAAGGTAGGACTTGTAGCGTGCACCTGTGCCAGGTCATGAGAGGGTGTACATAGGTCCCTTTGGCTTCTTAGGTACTCTCTGAGCCGTGATTCACTGAATCCCTCCTTAGAATGAGCCTATGTATAAAAAAACCCCCAAAATTAAAAAAAAATAATAGTAGAAGTATTCAGGTACTGGAAATTTGGGTCACAGTGTCTTTAGTCAATTATTCTTTTTTTTTTTTTTGAGATAGGGTCTCGCTTTTGTGGTTCAGGCTGGCCCTGAGCTCAGCCTCAAACTCACATCGCAGCAATCCTCCTGCCTCTGCCTCCCGAGTGCTGGGATTACAGGCATGAGCCACGCCCGGCACTGTGGTATGTGGTACTAGTTGCTGCTGGGCATGAGTCTCCACATCCAGTTCTGTATGTGGTTACTGGGGAATCGAACTGAGGTCCTTGCACTTGCAAGACAGGTGCCAGAACCACTGAGCTAAATCCCCAGCCCCTAGTCAATTATTCTTAAAGTATATCTTTAAATATAGATCTCTCCATTATTTCTGGAGGGGTGTGTGTGTGTGTGTGTGTGTGTGTGTGTTGCATGAAGTGAGATGAAGCTTCAGCTACGCCATAAAGAGAACTTGGCAGCGTGGTGAACTCTGTGCTAATGTGAAGGATGTGACAGCACGTCTCCCAGGGACTTTTGTCCCCTCTACATTCACCCAGATTTCTCAGATCTATCCACCTACTCTGGCTGGTCCTGTGCATTAAAATTTAAATGCTACTTTCAGTCCAAATACTCCTTTTATCTTGTTTTTGTTGTGAAAAAGAAATTATATTTGAAGAGACAGAATGTGCAAATCTTATTTTTTTTCTCTGATTTGGGGTAGGGGGTACCTGGGCTTGAACCTAAGGCCTTTTTACTGAGCTGCACCCCAGTCTTTTTTTTTTTTTTTTTTTTTTTGGAGATAGGGTCTTGTTAAGTCACTTAAGTTACCCAAGCTGGGCTTGCCTCAGCCTCCCAGAGTGCCAGGGTTACTACACCAGCCCATGCCCAGCTTTACTCTGATTTTTATATGCTGAGGTTGTGTAGGGTTATGGCCCTGGCTCCACTGGTACGTCCTGATTAAGCTTCTGTGTACAAGGCACAAGATTGTGAGCAGTTGTCTACTGCACACATCATGTGTATGTTCTGGTGACTTCACATGGTCTGGGTGATGTTCCTCCAGCCCTGATGCCTGAGGTGGTCTGTGCTGGTCAGATGCTGTCTGGTGCTGAGTTCAGAGCTGAGCTAAGGGTACCTGCATTGGCTGTGGAGGGTCTATGCATGTAGTCTTCCTTATTTACGGATAGAAGATACCCAGCAAGGTGCAAGTACTTGCTCAGTGGAGAAGTGATCAACTCTGATGAGAGGGGTATGTGTGACCAGTAGTACACAGGCCTGCAGGTCACTTCTCGGCTTCCACCTTGTAGAAAGAGCAACTTCTCTGTTTTCCATTGAGTGAATGCACTTATGTTCGTTTTCCTATGAAGAATTTCTGGGAGCTGATAAAAGGATACAGAGAAAAACTTTCTCCAATAAACATGTGAGTGTTAAGTATGGGAAGCAGGGTAGCATTGGGTTTTATACTCGGATGTCTTACCTGGAGGCCTTTTTGTGTTTTCCTAGAAACTGCTAGTCCTTGGCTTTGAGCTATTTTGTGTTCCATTAAGAACACAACCCAGACCTTTGGTTTAGTTAAATCAGTAGTTTTTCAGTGGGGAGTGATTATCAGCCAGGAAATAGTTGATGTGTCCCGAGACACTTTGGAGCATCACAGTGTGGGGAGGTTGCTACTGGCCTCGAGTCGAAGCCAAGATCGTTTGCTGCAGGCCCCTTGCCCATCATGCCGTCTCCTCTGTCACAACACTGTTCAGCCTAGACGGCCTGCGCCAAGGTCTGAAATCCTAAAGCACCTGAAACTTCCAGGAAACATTTGATTGAATCCACTGTATTGAATACTCTTCTGAGAATCCTTAACACATTCCTAGTGGTGCCTCATTCACCTGTGTCCCTGCTGGGTGGCCCGAGCCTGTTTCATCAGGTGGCTTTTTATTAATTTTCTTAGTTAAAGGCTGAAATAGGTGATTAGACCCATCTATACAGCAGCAGTGCACCGCCTGGTGGATCTGTCTTGCTTGTACCAAAGTAGAGTGTAAAATGGGACCATCAGCTAATAATAAAACACTATTAAGTAATATGGAAAGAATGTTGCTTATAGGTAGAATTACATGATGACAATTAAATTGCTTATAGGTAGAACAAAAATGCCACTACATATGTGATTATTAGAATAAAAATGTAAACTTCCCTAAATACCAAAAATGTACTGTAGGAATTGGGAAGGAAAACGAAATGTCAAAGTGAAAGACTACCACTTAGGTTAAGGAAATGACAGAACACCAGATAACTGTCAATATGTGTACCTGTAAGGAGGGGACAGAGTGGCATAAAGGAAGTGAGATACAGACGAGACGTCTGCCTTCTTGGTGCGTTTGATTTCACAACTATTATATTTTATGTGATTAGAAAGCAGTTACATTTTAAACTTTAAAACCACATTTCATAATGAATGATTAACATTAATATCATTCACAACAAAATGCTAATAGAGAGTTCTTCAACTAAGAAAGGAATATGAAGTGCCTAGGCATGAGTATGTATCTAGTTGGTGGCCCAGACTTGTCAGCTATTCAAGGGTCTTTATAATTCAGTCATTTGAACTACCAAGGAGAGGTGGGGGGTCAGTGGGGAGCAGCTGCTGCCGTGCCAGCAGCCCGGACTGTCGGGGTAAAGCTGGCACAGGGAAGATGCGGTGCGATGAAGCGCTGAGGAATTCTTGTGTCGGTCAAGTATCCCTTACTGCAGCGCTTCAGACCAAGGGGGTTTAAAATTTTTTTCTCTTTTTGGGGATGTTTGCATATGCATAATGAGCTATGTTAGAATTGGAAAGAACCTACATCTAGACACAAAATTCACATAAGTTGATATACACTTTATGTACACAGCTTGAATTTTATAATATATTTTCAGCGCACTTACCTTTTTTTTTTTTACTTCTGGGGCCTTTGCACTGAGCTACATTGCCAGCCTTTTAGGAAACATTTTGTTTTAAGATAGGGTCTTACATTGATCCCTTGTCCAAGCTGGGCTTGGATTTATGATTCTCCTGCCTCAGCCTTGTGAAATGCAGGGAAGACAGGTCTGTGTTAGCACACCCAGCTTTTGTGTGCCTGCCTTTTACTGTGATCGTCCTGGAAAGTCAGGTGTGGAAGTTCACATTTTCAGTGTTGTGTCAGCACTTAGAACACTTGAGAGTTTGAACCAGTTTCTAAGTCTGTCATTCCTGACTCTATTGCTGACTTTGGATTCCTAAGAGAATAAAAGGGTTACAGGTGTAAGTTAGAAGGCAAGATAGGATAGATGCGAATGAATCTATGCTATGTCTCACTAACGAAACAAGAAAGCAAAACAAAGAGAAGAGAAATAATCCTCCTGTCCAGTAAAAAGCTTGAGGTGTCCCAGCTCTCGGAGGCCTGAGGCAGGAGGAGCTCAATTCTAACAGCCTGTGCAGCCGACTGACTTAGTGAGATCCGGCCCCACAGGGCAGGTTATAAAAGCTGGAACGTGGCTCAGTGTGAAGGCCTTGGTGTAGTCCCAGCTCCACCAGAAGAAGGAACACACAGTGCTAGAATTTTTGAGTGACCCACTTCACTAAGCTTGTTCATAGCTTTTCTTTGGAAGTAGTGTTCTCCACTAAGCGAGGTTAGAGCTCCATGGAGAAATGGCTGAATTTAGGTCTGAATGGGAAATACATCAGTGGGTACCGAATCACTCTCTTAGATCAGAAATGTTAGGGGAATTACTAGGATGGTCTCAAAGCCCTCAGTGCGACCCTGAGACCTCTGCTGGCCAAAGATGGGAGAGTGGGAGCATTAGTAAGGACGGAGACAGCAGGAGATGGCAGAGTTCGTGATGATGTAAGCCGGAAAGCAAGCAAAAGATGGTAGGAAACAAGTGCTTGTCCATGCTACATTGAATGGTGCAAATGAGTAGCTACATTGCTAGTAGCTGAGTAGGAGGTCATTTTCTTTTCTGCAGGTATTCCAGCTAATAAATGGTGCAGTGATGAGACAGTTGCTCTAGGTATTTGATAATCATTGCTGTGGTCAGAATGTGTCTCCCAAAATCCACATGGAGAAATGGTTCTGGGTTCAGCGGCTTGGCAGGCAGAGCCTAGTGGGAAAGGTGTAAGTCATAAGGACCTGGGCATGGGGTTGCTCTCTCTCACCCTTCCACACCAGATACTCTGCATGGGCTTGGACTCCCAGCCTGAGAACTGGGGAGAATACTTGTCCGCTCTTTATAAATCTGAGATGCTGTGACAGCAGCACAAAATGGTCTAAGCACTCATCAGCTGCTGCTAACACACAAAGTAATAAACAAAGGGAAGGCCCCGACCGTCGTGTGCTGGCTGATGGAAGAACACACGCTCCCTGTGAATGATTCTCAACAAAAGAACGTGAAGAAGCTCAGGGGCAGCTTACAGGAAACACGGCCAGTACAGAGAGGTTGACACCTGGAGGTTGGAGCGTGGTGAAGCCCTCGACCAGCTCTTAAATGGTTCAGCGGCAAATGGCAGATGTGGAAGAAAGCTTATGGGTGAAGAGGGACTTTAAAGGGAGCGAATATCCAATTATAACGTGTGGGTCTTACATTAAACCCTGATTAAAATGAGGCTTTAGAAAAATGAATGACATTTCTGTGTTGATTGGAGAGCTGAACACTAATTGAGTATTTGATATTAGGGAATTATTTCTTTAGGTGTAATAATACTGAAATTATTTTTTAAAGAGTTTTATCTTTTATTAATATATAATTCAGCTGTTTATAGTTGAAACGACATATCTGGAATTTGCTTTAGATAATACAGGTTAGGGCTGCTGGGAACAGCTTATATATGGATTCAGTAAACTATTCTACTTTTGAACATCCTTAGAATTATCCTTAATATAGATATTTTGAAAAGGAAACACTCATGTAGCACATCTTTAATACTTTAAATGATTACTTATTACTTTTACTTCCTTAACCTTTCTTTTCTCCCTTTCTATCCCACCCAGATTTTAACACAATATATTTTTAGCATGAATATCTTTTCTCAATCATCTCTTTTCATATTCCTTTGCAAAAAAGAAAATGTTTTAAAAATTAACTTAAATTATTTGTAAATTGTGACTATATCGTGGGATCATAATCCTTAGTATATAATTGTTCAGAATGTCTTGCTTACACAAGTAGGTGGTAAGTTTTTTGTTTTTCATGTGGAAATAGATGAAGCCCATCCACAGGAGCACATCCCACTACCGGTCAGGACCGTGGCAGCCCAGCACTGTCTCTGCGGCCAGGCCCTGCTGGGCTCAGGAGGGCAGGGCTCCAGGGTGTGCAGCTGTGGCCAGGGAGCTGCCGTGGACCCCGTAGAAGCAGCGTGCTGGTGACTCCCCGGGCTCTTGGTGGTGGTACTCCAGCAGGAGGCAGGGCCGAAATGTTTGTAGCGGACGGAGATTGGTGTAAGTGTCGCCTCATGGTCTAACACACGGGCTCCTTCCTCAGAAAATTCTTTCAGCTGCCACATCAGTGGGCACACATCTGATTTGGCATCCTTGCTTCTTGCTGAGAGGAATGAACTAGGAGGCGGTTGGCAGCGCAAGGATTGGCTGCCCTTTCTCCTCATCAGGGTCACTGTGTCAAGATATCTTTATGTATCAGAAGTTTTTCTTTCTTTCTTTCTTTTTTTTTTTTGAGACAGGGTCTCGCTTTGTGGTTCAGGCTGGCCCTGAGCTCAGCCTCAAACTCACATCCCAGCAGTCCTCCTGCCTCTGCCTCCCGAGTGCTGGGCTTACAGGCCTGAGCCACCACGCCTGGCACTAGTCCCAGAAGTTTTTATGCATAGTTAAACATTGTGTTAATTTTGACAGTATGGGCAGGCAATGTCTATGTGGTGGTTTTATAATTTTTAAATTTTTTTAAATATCAAGTTGAGTAAGAGCTGTTCAGAGCCTCATACTTACATTGGACTTCAGCTACTTTGCCTGTCCTAGGTGTCTCCTTTAATAAGGCCAATAAGCAAATTATATTTGATACAATTTAAATATTGTATTTTGACATCTTACCTTCTCTGCTCTATGACAAACATGATAAATTTCCATGGGCCTTAAAAGAATCATTTTCTTGGAATGTGTGAGAAAAATGCAAACATTTCTTCTGATTTCATAGTTCACTTGTTTGTTTTGATTATAAAAGCAGTGGAAGCCTCGTGAGCCCTGAGCACCATGGACTTTGGGTCAGCGCCTGGTGTTGCTAGTAGGGAGAGGAGATGGAGGGAGAAGCGTGCTGTACTTGGCCTTCTCGGGGGCGGTGACAGGGCCCTTGTGTGCGTCTATCCCTCTGACTTTGGCGCGAAGTTCACGTGCAGATCACTGAGTCAGCTTGGAGGTAACTTTTTACTTTAGTAGAGGACTTTTGGACCAGGTAGTCTGGGTTTAGAAATGTGGCAGGGTTCCTGTTCATCCCACAATTCAGTGTTTTAATGTTTTCTGCAGAGGATCGGATGGAAACTCAGGTTCTTTGGAAATGCCATATGCCCTATTGATGATAAGATTTCTGGAAATAGTATTACTATAAAAATGTTGGCAGAGTTTCTAAGTTATTACATTTCATTTTAGTATCTTTAATACTTTTAACAATTTTAACCTTTTAAAAGCTCTGTTAATTTTGAAGTTAATTTTTATCCACTATTTAGAAACTTTCTGAAAGCGTTATTTTGTAAGATATCACACACTTTCCAACTTTTGGAACTTAGCTATCAGCAGTACAGAAAGATTGTATCATAATGTAACTCCCCTTTTTTGATCTAATTTTTTTTCTTATAAATATACCAGTGGATTTCATCTTCTCGAACATCTAGAATCTTTGCTTTGGAGATCTGTTCTCTTAACATTGAGTGGTATTAGAATATTTTTGGATCTGATTTAAATAGATATTGAAGATAGAAATATTATTGCTATTGTATTTCCTTTTAAGTTGTGAAGCAGAGCATAGCATACAAATGGTATTCTCAGCCTGTCAGATAATTACCTGCTTATCGCAGAGGTTCTATTCAGCATCTAAAGCCCATTTCACTTGTGTTGTAGATGCAGTCTGATTATTAACATGTTGACAAGGTCATATATCTATTAATTGGATTGGAGAAGGGATAAAAAATTGCTGTAATTATTGTAATTTTCTAGCTAATTGCAGGGTTGGTGGTGAATATTTTACTTGTGCAAAATGAAAAACAGTATTCCATCAGAAGTTGTTTTATGGGGTTTCAGATATTTTGTTTTGCGTCTTTTTGCCCACAAAGCCTGTCTCCCAGTCCCTCCCTGCCTCCCTCCCCCATCGATCTGCCCGTGAATGTCACGGTGCTCCTTGGCGAGCGCACGGGCAGGAGCTGTGTAGTGCTCTCAGCTTCCTCTCTGTTCTGGTTGCCATGCTACCTCCATTGTTTATTTATAAATTGGAGTGCTTTCCTTTCAGACCTCTAACAAAGGTGGAATGGGTCAGATCCACTTGGAAGAGGAACCCTGTGCTTTCTTGTCACCTGTGCCCCACTTAAGTACTCACTGAAATGAGCATTTCTTTCTTTCTTTCTTTTTTTTTTTTTTTTAAGTTAAAAATATCAAGTAAATTATTGGACAGCCCTCTTGGTAATGTAATTCAGCTTGCTTTGTATATTTTTTCCCTTATTTCTTTTTTGCTTTACTTATGCTAAGCTCACTTCCAAAGCTGGAAGCTGAACTGACATTTTAACAACACTGGTACAGACAGGAAGGGAGTGCGCTTGCTGGGGAGTCGTGGCGTGTGCAGGGCACCATCATGCTCAGGGTGTTAGCTCGCAGGGGAAGATGGGAAAAGCAGACTGATGTTTATTCCCAGCTGAAATATGCGCTGGAGACGCAGGTGAAAATTGCCAAACCTAATGAGCAATTTGCAGATAAGACAGGCTGTTGGGCGGCAGCAGTTCAGCCATGGACGCACTGCCCCTGGACCAAGTTTGTTCCAGAGAACTACAGTTAAAAGCCACAAAAAAAGCCTTTGTCCCCACTGACACTTGCTACCACAGCAAGTATATTTTATTCTCCTCATTTCCAATTAAGTAACCAGCAATCAACATATGGTGGTTTAGTTTGTAAAATTATTTTTAAACTTGCCTTTCCCCATGTTTCATCCATAAGGAGTGAACAAGATATATTTCTCCCCTGCATAAGAACACAAATCACATGAGTCTTCAGAACACACTAATAAAGTACAAGCGACCATGTGAATCGTTGGACTGTCACGTCTCACCTGTCTCTGCTGCCACACCCCACAGTGACATCGAGGTGTCCACGTCCTGTGGCGTTTGAGTTACTGGACTGGGAAACCCTCTCCCCTCAAGGAGCATGTGAAAACTTAAACACGTATACAGCTTTTCCTCCTTAAGGCCATCATAGGACATGTGGAAAAGACCTTCATAACTTTGCCAAAAAGCTGTGGACACTCACTGTGTGCATCTCAAGATCCTTCTTTTGGTTTATTTGTGCCATTTCCAAATAAATGACTTTGGAGCCCAAGCATCTTTGCCTTTCTAGCTGACAACTGTATCTCCAATCATCTTTAGGAAAAATAACATTTGTTCTCTTAATTATATCTATGTGAAGCCCACCATCCCTGCCTTTAATTCTAGGGATTCATGCAGAGTACCTGTCCTGCCCCTGAACCGTGCTCCCAACCCCAAAGCACTTAAATTTTAAAAAGTTCACAAACACATAAAAATATTTTACACTTAATAGTATCACAGTCACTTGACCCCGAGACTGTCCATTTTCAGAGATTTCCTGCCCCATTGAATGCGATGCAGACAGTGACCTATAGGCGATAGAGTGCCCTGGAACTCACCTGCAGTGTGCGCCCGCTGGGGCTTCTGTCCCCTGGGGTGTCTCTGCACCTTACATGTGTGTGGCCCCAGGAGGGCATCATCCCTAGACCTCACCACAAGTTGCTTTGAAACACCCCAGATGGTTTGGTATTGGACCCTCGGCACCAGGCCGTCAGTGTGCCTCCAAACCCGCCGGAATCAGAGATGAGAACGGTGCTGTGCGTTTGCTCCTCCGCTTGGAAGCTTGCCGTGGCACTGTGGTCAGCCAGCTCTTCCTCCTGTCTGAGGCCTGGAGCGCTGTGCTTTGCTGCCCCTGCATTCTGCCTTCCCGTGGAAATACGGCTGATGAGTTTGATGATATTATCTACCCGTCAGATGCAGACACTCACACACACCTGCCAACTTATAATAGCCTCATAGCTGTGACTCCTGAAAGTGTAATTGAAATCAAAGCAAAGCCTGTTTACAAATGGGCAATAACAAGTACACTACATAGAAAAATAATGATATGAAGATGTTTGTTCTGGAGAGATTGTACAGTGGTGAATAAGGTGGGTTTCTCTTCTGTTTTCCTCTTTTGTTTCACCTGACTGTGTAGGCTCCTTTTTCTATTAGTACATATCACACAGAGACTTCTATTGTGGATTATTTTGTCAGCATGAAAGCCTGGCAGATAAAATCCTTTTTTCTCTTCTTGCTGTATTCGATAGAGAGCTCCTGTTTACTTCTTGAGAATATGTTTGCGTATTTTTCGTTGCTTTTAATGTCAGGCACTGCTTTGTGTCCCTGGCTCCGTTTGCCTCTGCCTGGCTCCCACCCCCGGCTCGAGGTGTGCCTGCATTTCGGAAGCGTCACACCAGTCTGGGTGGGGGGGCGCAGTGTGCTGAAGATAGATGCCTTTGATGTGCCCCTCGTCTGGCTTTTCCACAGAGGGGCAACTAGTAGTTGCTGTGAGAGCTTCATTTTAAAGGGGACAAGACCTGTAAATCTGTTTAATTCATTAGGTTGTGTATATTGAATTGTAAATTTTCTTTTCCTTCTGAGATAGGTTCTTGCTGTGTGTAGGGTGGCCTTGAACTCACAGCAGTCCTCCTGTCTCAGCCTCCCAAGGGCTGGAATTATAGGTGTGTACCATCATGCCTGCATTTAGTACTGTGTTGTTTACACTGCATTACTTATGTCTCATCAAGTCATGCTTTCTCCCTAGAGAATGATCTTCATGAAAACTTGGTGTGGTTTGTGGATGCAGAAGTGCACTTGAGGGCTCCGGGAAACAACTGGCCACAGTGTGTCCCCAGCAATGCAACTTCTGACAGACAGCACTTCCTGCATCTCCATTCTGGTGCTTCCTGTAGTATTTCCCCCACCCTGACTTTTGGAAAGACCCAGACCTAGGTCAAATCTAGGATTTTGAAGAGCCATCTCAAGGAGGACGATGTCATATACCTCAGTGCTGCACTTTCCTCCTGTTCTCGTCAGTGTGAGCTCTCCGAGTTGCGGTCACACTGCGTGTTCTGAGCTGGCACTCTGTGTGCCCAGCCCTCTCGGGCCTTGGGATTGGGTGGCCGTTCTCTTGTTTTCAAACTTCTCATAGAGCAACAGGCACGCACAGCAGGTACTGGAGCTTCTGGCCTGTGCTGCTGCCCTTCCGGCCGCATCATGCGGGTGTCTTCTTCCCCGTGGAAGTCCCCTACCATAAGTAGGATCTGCACACGAGTGCGTATGTGTCCGTGTGTCTGTGCACGTATGTACATGCGTGGCTGATACTTGGTGAGGTTGTATGTGGAAGGGTCATAGGAATAGTATGTAATTTCAGAAAAATAAATCGTGTTTTAAAGATAATTTTCAGAGATGTCTCGGCCCAGCCATAATGTGGACAGAGCCATAGCTAGAGGGCACTTTGGAGTGCGGCTGGCCATGGGAGTTGTCGTCACTTTTAATTATAGTGTCAGTTTGGGCCATGGCTGATCCATCGGTTAATTTGCCATTTAAATCAGCTTGAGGAGTATTTCTTTTAAATATAGAACTGTGCTAATGAATTGGAAAAGAACACCCTATCGCTTGGCAGAGAAGTTACAGCCTAAAGATTTACAACTCAGAATAAAACCAGCTGGTAATCAGTTTGCTCAAGTTCTGTGAAAAGAGAGTCTAGTTCCTTTTCATAATAGCCCTTCTTTTGTATCCAGAGTAAGAAGGTCAGGGGTGGAGGTTCAAGCAAGACCTCGATGCTTTGGGAATCAGAGATCAAGACAGAACAGCGCCGAGGCCCACCGAGTGTGGGCCCGCAGTGAGGCTCAGAGTGGAGGTGAGAGGAGCTGGTGCATGGAAAGTCACGCCTTCTGCCCTTAGAGATTTCCCTTCTCTTCAGAATTGGGATTTAGCTTTATCTAAAGTAATATCTGACCATCCACCTCAGTCTGGATGCCCTTCCGTGTCTATACTTCTAGAATAACGGACACAGTGTAAGTGCTCAACACCACCCAACTTACTGCTGCTCAGTCAGTTGGCATCTGGTGTGGCTCTCGCCAGGCCAAACTCTCTCTGTTCTGGAGGGTTCAGAGGAGAAGGTGGCTCCTGGGTTCCAGCAGCCTTGCTTTCCTGGCCTCCTGGCCTCTCCGCCTGCAGCTGGGTGCCCTTGACCTGCACGCTGCCTGCAGCACCCCTCCTCTCGGCTGCCTCCTCACACTTCCCTTCCACATCTCGGGACGCAGGTCCCCTTGAGTTGGGCCTGTTAGGACCTCTGCTCAGGGCGAGATGACAAAACCTTAGGCCGGCCAGAGTGTGTTTTGTTTCTTGTTCTGGAGCCCAGGAAGAGCAAGACCCAGAGGCCCCTGGCTCTGCTCCCATCGAAAGCCTGCCCCTGTGTGGATGGATCCTTCTCCCACTCACCTCCCTGTAGGATGGTTGGCGAGGGCCTGGGCCTCTTCTGTGAAGGCACTGCTCACAGTTTAGAGGATGCCACTCCCAGCAGGTCCAACCTCGGATGCTGTCATCTTGGGGGATAGAGGAGGCCAAAGCATTTGGTCCACACAAGGTGATCTCCTCGTGTGGGGTCTTTGCCTTCATCACATCTGCCGTGTGAGGCTCGGTGGTGGGTCCCAGGTGAGGACCCAGCTCTGCTGACTAGCTTACTGCAGAGGGTAAGTTGGGACCCTGGTGGACTCATGAAACTCACTGCTATGAAGCTTGTGATACATCCCTATGATAAGCTCACTTTATAAACGAGGTGCAGTGAGATGAGCCACGATCACCAGAGATAAAGTATAAGGAGTAACACTGTGGTGACTTTCTCTGAAGATGATGTCTTTCTCTGGCTCTGGTCTCACTGTCGTGGTCTTGCTTTTCCTGTCGTGATGCTGCTCCCAGAAGCATTTCCTGTCTTCTCTCTACCAGCCCCAAATCTCAGCTTCACCGACCTTGCACTTGGTCCCTTATGTCTTAAAATCGGGGTGACTTGGATCCCACTGCCATCAGGCTAGTGTGCCAGCTGACAAGAGGTGATGAGCTGGTAGCATCCATGTGGACAGAGGGATGGCCTATCTGGCTGAAGCAGAGGGGGCAGCACAGGAGTGGCCACGTTACTCAGAATGGGGAGCAGTTCAAACACTCACTGTTTACTTCTGGAACCTTCCATTCCATAGCTCTGGGTCGTGGCCGATGCAGCCACGTGAGTCGATGGAGAGCAACACTGCAGGGTGGCTGGGGCTCTGTCCTCAAACCCGCATTGTAATGTCTCCGAGGAGTGTGGGAAGAGATGAGCACTTTCATTATTTTACCCACTGTTTTGTGTGATGCTGAAAACAGAGCCCGTCTGAGGGAAGGGACCCGTGGTGGAAGTATTGCCTCGGTTCACAAATCAGTTCTCTCCATGGTCGTGGTTGCAACCTGAATTGGACGGGAAGTGAATCAAACAGGTCAGCATTGAATTTGATTTGGTTCTTGTCTAGTTCACTTTATGACCTGAATCATGGAGGGAAGTAAGTTCATGAACCAAGGTCTCCCATATATGCAAAGGTGTTTTCCATTCGTGTGACTGTGGGTGTGGGGTGAGTGTGGGCTCCTCATCTCAACACCAGTCATGGACACAGACGGGCGGGCCACTTTGTTGGTATTCCCTGAAGCCTGCTTTTATTTAGGTGTACAGAGGTGTGTGGTTGTAAAGATCTAGTCCTTAGTGTGTAATTAATTGTGTTCACATGGTGGAAATAATCCATGGTACAAAGTTGGTTGCTTTTTTTTTTAACTTGTTGCATAATTAAAAATAATTTTCCTAATAATTATTGACTTTTATGTTGTCTGAAATCCCAACTAGAAGATCGTGTACCAGGAGCAAATGCTGAATGCACTCTTCGAGGTTCACTTCCTACTCTTTCTTTTTGGTGAATGATTCCAGGCATCTCTTGAGTCATCTTAGTAACGATATGAGTGTGGGACTTACCTTTTCACATTGCTGTCTTGTAATGTAACTTACGTTATTGCGAAGCTTGATGGAGTAGTAGCTAAATATTGCATGTAATTTTTATTCATGAACCTCTGTCAGTTGCCATTTTTTTTAGGTTTTTTTGAGACAGGGTCTTGCTTTTGTGGTTCAGGCTGGCCCTGAGCTCAGCCTCCAACTCACATCACAATCCTCCTGCCTCTGCCTCCCGAATGCTGGGATTACAGGCGTGAGCCACCACGCCCGGCACTGTGGTATGTGGTACTAGTTGCTGCTGGGTGTGAGTCTCCACACCCAGTATTGTTATGTGGTTACCGGGGAATCAAACCCGGGCCCTTGCGCTTGCGAGACAGGCGCCGGAACCACTGAGCTAACTCCCTGGCCCTGTCAGTTGCCATTTTTGAACTGCTTTGTATGTTTATAATCTATTTTGAGCAAAACTTTAAAGATGATTAAGGAGCTGGATGTGGTGGTACACCCCTGTAGTCCTAGAACGTGGGAGGCTGAGCTCCATAGGGAGTTCAAGGACAGCCTGAACTACACATGAAGATCTTCTCCCCCCCCCAAAAAAAAACCCCCTAAAAGAAACCAAAGATTAGTTCTGAGAAGTCTTCTTAGGCACAAGTGTACCTTCCTGTATTACACCAACTTGTTTTTTTCTTGATTGAAAAATGGTGGTTTTTAGTCATTCACCAGACTTTTAAAGAATTAGAGGTTCTCTTAAGCATAGAGCCATTTTGTATCCTCTGTTTTGCCTTATTTAGCAAATACTTATGTATGTTCCTCTGTAGCATGTAATTTTTTTGTACAAGAATCAAGCCAAGTGTGCTTGTACACATGTGTAGTACCAGCACTCGGGAGGCTAAGGCCAGAAGAGTGCTCAAGCCCAGAAGTTGAAGTCAGCCTGGACGATATAGTAATGAGACCGTGTTTCAAGAAAACAAAGCCCTGTACCTCCCTCTTGTCTGTGTGGCCGCTGGCCCAGTGGCTCCATTCAAGAAGTAACTGAACTTTCCTCTCTACTCACATTAGAGGGTTTTTTGTTCTTTCTTCCAATATATTTACTGATCTTATTGGTAAATATTATCTTTTTGAGTAATTTTTAGTTATGAACATTAAGGACATCAAGATAATGTAAGAGCCACTGACATTTCTTCACTGTTACTTGATATTGGTTTGTGGCCCTTTGACTTATCTTAAAAAATACACACCAAGTTGTGTGGCTCCACTGTGGCTGCTCTCACTCTTACTTGGCTATGATGTGTGTCTTTTCTCTTAAACATACAAGAAATAAGACTATAGTAGTATTTGTTACTTTTCAATGTGTGCTGAGTCAACACGATTTGGGTTACATCTGCATCTACTAATTATGTTGTTAAATTTCACATTCCATGTAACTCATTTAACTTGTGGAAGCAGTGCTTCAGGAGGCTGGATTTTAGCAAGTCTTTCCAGTAAGACCAGACGTCCTCTGAGTGAGCTTTATATAAAGTCAGCACAATGGAACAGAAAATACCACAGGAATCATTATCACAAGTATGTGGCTTCAGGCTGCTTGCCTTTAAAAACTCCAGCCTCGGTGGGAAAAGGCTGTTAGTCCATGCCATCGTATTGCACGTTTTTCACTCGTCTCTACAACCGTCTTGATCACTGGCTCATTTTCTTTTTCTCTTTATGTGGTTCACAACCATAGGCAAGTGCTCTACCTCTGAGCTACATCCTCAACTCTACTCTTTTATAATAGAAAGATTTACAGCCCAAACTAAGAATACTGAAATCCTGTGTCTTTGTTGTTAAATATTCAATACCTACAAGTTAAAGCAGAAGAACTTTCTATGGGCTCACAGTTCATAGAGATTTCAGTCTGTAGTGAGCTGGCTCCATTGCAGAGATGATGCAGAGGAGAAACAGTCCATGGCATGGCAGGCAGGAAGCAGTCAAGGGAAGAGTATGTGTCTCTCCAGGCTGCACGCACTCTCCCTGGCTTCTCCTCCAACATCACACCAAGCTATCTTCAGTGGGCAAATCCAGGCATGAGTGTCACACACCCATGTGCCAGGCCTCTCCCCAGGGCCCCACCTGTCAGTGCAGGAGGCTCTGGGGAGGCCTTGTAGATGTGAACTGTAACACCTTGTCCTGCCTGTCAGCTGTAACAGTTGTCAACTTCTGGTCATGCTCCTCCAAACAGGATCATTAAGGAGCAAATTCCAGACCTTGTGTTGTTTCTTTTTCAGAAGTTTTAGTATGTATTTTTAGAAGATAAAATTTTTTTATGCAACCCAATGCTATTTAACAACAGCAAAAAACTCCGTAATACTTAATAATAGTGTCATTAAAGTGCCTTTAGTTGCTTTTCGGGGTGGTTTTATATTTGGTTTGTTTAAATAAAAGTCCAAGCAAAATATACACATTGTAATTGTGGATATAACTCTGAAGCCTCTTTGTTCTGTAGTTTCTTTCATCTCTTGCACTCTGCACATGACACAGATACATGTATATATATTTTTAAAGATTTCTTAATTGAAGTGGGGTATATTTTCCCTGTGGTTTCTTTATCTGGATTTTGCAAAATTACACGCACTATCTACTGTGTTGTTTGTGAGTGCGCTGGGCATTGAACCCACAGCTGGTGCTTGCTGAATTCATGCTGTACCCCTGCCCTACATCCCAGGCTGCTATGTTCTGTGCTTCTTGGGTGGTGGGTATAGTCTTGATAGGATCCTGATTTGAATATTCCATAGTGATGTCTCTAAGAAGTGTTATGTGATTCCTTCAGGAGAGGGCTAAAGTGTGGCTGTTGATCACTGGGAGAGCAGCCACTGAGAAACATTGCCTGGATCCATAGTTGCATTGCATTTAATAATATTGCATATTAATATTAATATATTATTAATTATATAATATAATTAATAATTATATAATAATTATATTATATTAAATATTAATATTAAATGCATTGCATTTAATAATATTCTGGTATTATTTACTGATTGGACTATTTCTACCAAGAGTGGCTTTTCCTTGTCATGTTTCTGTTGCTGTGTGTGCAGTTTGTACAGGAAAGGCCAAGTGCTTAATACCACATCTTTGTTGAATTTATCAGTCTGCATTCTTCCAGCTGGCTTGTTTCCATTTCTTCCTCTTGCTGGAAAAGAATCCTGAAGGCTCTGGGGCCGTGCTGGCTGCCCTTCAGACAGCTTCTGGTTCACAGGAGTGGGGTCCATCTCCCTGGCCCTTGCTTCCACCAGGCTGTGAACCCTGCTCCTCTCGGGCCTTCTGCTGAGCACCTGAGTCAGTTGCGTCCTCCAGTGAGCCTCCTCTCGGAAAAGGAGACAGTCAGGCCTGTTGTTTGGATGCTTTGGTTTTATTCTAGATGAACCTCAAACTAATTTAAAATATCGAGCATCTGTGGATTGAATCCACGTGGGAGACCCGAGCAGTGGATGTTCTTGTGGTGCTGCACAGGCCGGTTCTCGGCGTCCCGCCCAGGCCTCCTCTCTTTATGCTCTGATAGTGTCCTGGTGACCTGGTCACCTGTGCGCTGCCAGCCAGACTGTGTTTGCCGAGGGACGTTCATGGAGCACCAGTCAGGTGGCAGAATATGGTGCCCCTGAGCTCGCTTTGAGGTTTTCATTTTAACTGTAGACAGTGAAAAAAAAAAACTTTTGTTCAGTGCACATAGCATTTTAGCACTGGTGAAACCAAGTGCCAGGAAATTGTGCCAAACTGTTGTGATGTCATCAGGGGGCCAAGTGTGAGGGAATCTGGGTTGCAGAGGTCTGAGGAGGCTCTCACGGTGCCCTCTTCCCTGGGAATTCATGTGGCTCCCTGCCCCTGCAGCACTGACTGTCCCCAGTGGCGGTACATCCTGGAGCTGGGATCCTTAGTGGTCTCCAAGGCACAGTGCAGACCTTATACGTCTTCATTACCTCAGAATTCTAAATTGCCCAGGCCTTTTACAAGCTTAGCAATATTTGTATTGGTAGACTTGAGCATACCTTTCAATGCTAAGTAAATAAGAACGCTGTACCCTGTGTGCAAACTCCAGAAGCATTTGCTGGGCTGGTAGTGTAGCTCCATCAGGAAGGGATGTGCACATGCAAGGTTCTGGATTCAGTCTGCAGCACCCTGGTGTGCGCGTGCATGCGCGCGTGCGTCCATACACATACCGACCCACCCGCCCACCCACAGTATGGTCCTATCAGGAAAGTTTCTGGTCTCAGGCCTGCCTTCTGGTCAGTGCTTCTGTATCCTCCCACAGGCTGCGCTTTGGCCCATTTTTCCAGTTTATTTAGAAGTGATTATTTAATTCATATCACTTTTTTTTTTACAGCCCATTGCTTAAAACCCTCAGCAGGTTCCCAGTGAAGGGACAGCGCTTTGTTACAGGGTGCATGGGTGATATGTGGCTGGTTGTTAGTCCTCAGCTCTCCTGGGGCCCTGGAGCCCCTCTGCTGAGCTGCCACCCGCTCCTGCCTGGCAGAACTCCTCTGTCCTCTGCCCGCCTGGCTGTCTCAACTCCCCCATAGGCCACTCTCAGGTTTTGGTTTTCGGGTAGGTCTCTGATCTGATGAACTGGCTCTCTCTTCTGGTAGTATGCTTTGCATTGTTGGTGAGTCCAGGAAAACAGGAATTTGTCTGGGTTTTGTGGATCCTCTGGTGAGCTGAGAGCTATTTCCAATGGCTGTCTGGAATCCATCAAGACCAGGTGTATAGCATGTGCACATTTTCATGGTGTGAATCTGCTCACTCTGGCCAGTTTGAGGAACTAAGGTGTGGGCACAGAGAGCAGAGCCGGAAAGGAGGCCTGCCATTATGGACATGCCCACTGTCAAGACATAGCAAGTGCCTGGCAGTATACTTTGTAAGAAAACACAGTCAAGTATTCGAAAGTGAAGATTGTTGAGTTTTACTTTAGTAAGTCTGATGTAAGTAAGTCTAAATTACTTTAGTAGGTTTATGTAACAATCCTCAAAATTTCTTGAAAATGTAACAGTCTGCTTTCCTGCAGTGGAATGAGCCAGTCTAGAAGGCCCTCACACCAGCGGGGAAGAATCCCATTGTTTGAGTCGATGAAAGACATTGCATAATTGGTCATGTCAGCTAATTCCTGTTGCCAGGTGCATGGAGCAGTTTTGGGATGAGTTGGTGACAGGAGGACGGGAGACAGGGAAAACATTAAAGGTTAGGAGAGAGATTGTCCTAACAGATCTGACGGGGATTGTGCTCGGGCTTGTCTGTCCTGCTTCTCCACCGTGACTGCTGCACTCCAGTGTCGTGCGTGCTGCCCCTGGAGACGCTTTGGGATTGTGGCACGTGGGGTGCCGGGGCGGTGGTGATGGCCTTTGTGCGTGGAGGTGATAGAGGTGATAGCGCCCTGCTGTCCGTGTGCCCCAGCCTGCTCACACATACTCTGGGAAGCGGGAGGGTGGGGCTCTTTTCTGCCTTTGCTCTTCTGTAGTGACTTAACTGTCATACCTCCATGTTTAATTTGCTTTTGAATGTCTTATCTGTGGAGCTGTGTTGTGACATGGAGCATTCGGCCAGTAGCCGCTGTGGTCTAAATGACTGATGGTTAATGTACGAAGCTTGGGAAGACATTGCATGGTTCCAGTAGGAGTTTGTTTTCTCTTTTTAGAAACATTAAAAAAAAAAAAGTGTGGTATAGTATGTCACAACAGTTCTTAATCCTCCCGAAAGACACTCCGTTCAGGTGGTATTGCCTTTGCCCACCATGTGCCTCAGAGCATATGTAAGTTTTTGAAATTTGGGGTATCAAAGGTTTGAGAGTTTTGAAGCCCCCCCCAAAAAAAAATAAGAGCAGTGTTTAGTTCCCAGTCTTTTGTGAATTGTATGCTGCATAATTGGAAAACTGTTGCTTGGAATAAATTAATACTAATTAACTTCATCATACACTCTTGGGCAGTAAGTTATAGTCATGCTGGAGTAAGTCAGACCCATTGATTTTGAAAATCATTTGTGTAACTGTATAGATGGTACTGTACAAGCCCAGTCATGTAGTGTCTGTGCTCTTGACTTGGTAGATATGTTGATACCTGAAATAATGAAAACAATCATTAGAAAATGAAAGATAATTGTGAAAAAAAGAAATTGTGAATTGGAGTTGAGAACCATGGAAAAGGAGATTTTCTCTGCATCTAATCCACCCATCATGTGCTGTTGAGGTCCCTGAAGGCATTGTGTTTGCTTCCTGGGAGCCTATGGGAAAGAGGATGGAAAGATGAGTCATGTAAAATGTCCCTCCTTACCCACCTTTCTGACCAGACAAACACAGGGCTCCTCAGACTCCCACAGGTGGCACAATATTTCAGTCCTCTACCTGTGAGAGCATAGCTTTCGTTCTTTTCATATTTCTTTTAGCAGCTATATTATTTAAATTTTCTTTGAGCCTCTTTTGTGTTACATATGACTGAGCTTATTTCTATGTAAAGTGTGTTCATGGCTTCCCTGCTGGGTAGTAACCAGTAACATAGTCTGGGAGCTAAGATGAAAGAGAAATAAAGTACAAATGACTTGAAGTTAATTAGCAAAAATGCACCCAGCAGCCTCTCAACTTGTTCAGTAGTAACTTCCACGCCTTATGCTGGACTTGCTTTGTATGGCACCACGTCTGTGTAAGAAGGAAAACACTTCCTAATGCACACTAGGATCAGGCGGCCCCGGGGCTGCAGCTGGGCTGGAGTCGCCAGCGTTGATCTCAGAAGCTCAGGGGCCAGTGATTGGCTCTGAAAAGTGAATGATAAGGTATTAATCTTGTTGTTGGATTATGTAGTAGAAAGCAAAAATGGTGGACATTTTCATTCGTGGAATCTCCATTTCTCTATTCATTACCTTAATTGAGCGATCATCAGAGGTGTATTATCAGAAAAACACTTTAGTCATATTTGCCTGCAGCTACTAAATTGGTAGTTTTGAGTGAATTACTCAATCAGTTCGACCTAAGTTCCTAAATTGACTAAGCGTTTGACTAAAAAGATTCTCTTGGTGAAAATACAGAACATTTCACAGGATTGTGGGACAGATTGTGTGCAAGTGTAGATTGAGGGCACTTTGAAGCTAATCCAGGCACAGAAATCAGAGTAGATGCCATCCTGGCTACAAAAGCTGGTTTAAATTTAAACATTTTAATAGCCACATGGTAGGACATTTCCAGTATTATTTTTTAAAGGTTAGTTGTCAAATTCTAGGCCCTATGAAGAATTAAATGGCTTAGAATAAAGTATTTTCTCTGTCAGTATTATTTCTACACAGAACAGCTCCTTGTACTTCTAAGTCAGAAGCAGTAAGGCTCTTAGGAGTGAATCCCGCGCCCTCTTCAGAGCCAGCGAGCTGGACTGGCACCTGCTCTGTTCCCCTGCATGGAGATGAGGCTGTGCCCAGCTCATCCTCTGGGAGTCTCTGCTGCAGGCTCGAGTCAGTGTGAGGGTGGATTTGCAAAGAGGCATATTAGAAATCTGTACTAACACACGTATACTTAATAAAATCAAGTAAGATTGATGACCACCCCTACTTAATTCAGAGCAAAGGAAGGGAATCTAATTTTTCTATTTTTCCACACCTCGTTTGCTGTAATGAAAATGGCATCCTGCTTTGAATCGTTTCCAATGAAATGATTTTCAATATTGTTGTCTTTGTGACATTTGGACAATTAGAATGCATTTCTTAAGCCTGCTGGAAATGCTGCGATGCTTTGTCTCTCTCTCTCTCTCTCTCTCTCTTTTTTCCCAGTGGCTCTCTCTCTGCTCGTCGCCTAGGAAACCAGTAGTAGGTTGAATTCTGTTTGCTTGGTTGTCAGTCTGGCAGAATTAGGGGTAAAGTTCTTGGCTTTAGAGTTGTAAAAGTGGCGCTTAAATATTAGAGATGTTTTATTGTTGTTGAAGTGCTTTATCACCTCAATTAAAAAGCAGCCAAGCATTTATTTGGTTTTTTAAAAAATATTAAACTGGATTATTATTTTCCTTATTATTGTAATATTGTTTTGTATACAGATTTGCAATAGGGTTTGAATTGTCACAGTGGGTTAGTTCCAAATATAGGACTTTAATAAAAATTTTATGTAACTATGTGCTCACTTCCATAGGGAGTCATGGGCATGTATTATGATCCCCCAAACATGCAAATATACACATTAGAATACTTCATAAAATATTCAGTGATATGTTAGAAAATGCAGGTTATTTTGCCCTATATTTGAAACCAGAAAAACTGAACTTCTTCAAATTAAAGTTTGCAAGAAGTAGTGGCCCTGTCTAGCTATTCTCCTTGCGAGCAATGAGGGTGACCTTGGGGGTTCTGCAGCTGTACTGGGGTGACCCAGCTGCGTGTTGTACCCACCGCCTGCTACTTAGACCCTGTCCAGCAGCTGTGTGCTCCTGCAGAGCAGCGGCCCTGACTGTGGAGCCCGTGAGCTTGGGAGGAAGCCGGGAGGAAGCACCTGCTCTCTAGGCCCCAGGGCATCACCGGTGGCTGCTAGACATGCAGAATCTGGGCCCTACCTGCCTCCCCCCCCCCCGTCTGTATTCTAAACAGGATCCTCAAGCAGAGCACCATACCTGGCCTCACTTCCCACCACATCGCCCAGATTTGGGGTGACATTTTCAGATCTCTGTCTTGACTGTGAAGATTTAGAGTCACCGATGTCACAGAGAGCACATACCCTGTGGGATGGAGTGATCTCACCTGCCAGCCTGACTTCATCCTTCCAAGTGCTGAGGATGTGCCAAGAGTTTCCCCTCACATGAACCAGACATGAGCTGTACAGTCACGCAGTGTGCAGATTTAAGGCTATTGAACACACTGGTGTTAACCTAGTATGTGTTCCTGACTTGGCTGTGAAGTACGAAGCGTTTACACACACACAGACACACACCGAGTGTCCCTTCCTTTGTTGTCACTCCTCATTCCCTTGCACAAGTCTCCTAGTAATGCAGTAAATTACGGTGCAGTCCGAAGCCACCTTTGTTTACCAATCTTACCAGAGGGAACTGTCACATCCTTAATTGGTTTTTCATGGCATCTTCGTACCTGGGAAGAGTGATCCACAGATTCAGGCCCCGCGGGCCCTGGAGGAGGGACAGTGGCTTCCTTCCTGCCCTGGCTGTCTGTGTGAAGTCGGCTTGGGCTGTGCCCTGCTCTGCTCCCCTGCGGTCAGCCCAAGGGAGGCCGTGCCGTACCGGGACGAGCGTGCTCAGAGTGCCTGGTGCCGGGATCCTCGCTTGTTGGAGAGGAGCCGCTCTTCCATGGCTGGGTTTGTCCTCTCCAGTTATTCATGGGGTGACTTCAGCCAGAGTGCTGCACTCCTGCGACACCAAGTTTCCCTTCTGATAAAGGAGAATGATGATGATGATGATACAACCCATTTCTGTGGGCTTGTTCTGCAGATTTATCAGTTAGTGCATTGACATTCTTAGCACATACATGACCACAGTAGGTGCTCAGTAACTGTTAGTGCTGGCAGGCTTGCTGGCTTATTATGAAGGAGCAGGATGCTTTCTATTGTGCATTACTCTTCCCTTAAGGAGAGGAGTGGAGTGGATTAGCTATGGAGGATCTGCACTTTGAAGGTAGTGTGAACAGACACGCGACCATATGCTTCCGAGCCATGAAGTCTTACTGCCGCCTTCCAGCAGCCATGTACTGCCAACTGGCTTTATTGATAGCCAGTGTTCCATGGTGAGGCATTAATTTGAAACTGGAGCACACAAGACAGGAGGATGGATCATGAGCTGTGTGAATGCTTTTGAAGTGCTTCCTACTTGCCTGTGTAATAATCGCATTTCTTCAACTTCCGGGAGCCTTGGTCTTCACTCTCTTGCACTTTCCTGTGTAGTACTGTTGCCTCGAGATAGACTTTGCTCTGCTCTTCCTGTGGTCCCCAGAAGACGCCTGGCAAGCACTCACAGATAACTGTCTTCAGGGAGTGGCCCTCCCAGACCCATCTCCTTAGCGGTAGTGTTCACAAATGACAATTATAAAATCACCTGTCGTGAGGGCGAGATGGCGTGGTGGCCCCACCCTTGCCGCCCTTGCTGGTCACGTGGCTATGGTGGCTGGTGTGTGAAAGTGCCTCCTACTACCGCCGGGTCCCTCGTGTGTCCTCAGCATGTGTTTGTTACCTCAGGGTCACCCAGACCTCCTCTCCTGGAGGTTGAGCCGTGAGTACCTGATGGAGTCATTACAGTTAACTAAGTTCTGCCAACTTAGAGTTATTGTCTGGAGAGTACCCTTAAAGTTCTGCATATTAGTGAACCTCACAGTAATCCTGGAAGGCAGTTATGACTGAATCAAGCTTATGTTTGACAGAGTAGTGCTTGCAGAGTAAAAGTGAATTGTCCAGAGTCACACAGGGAAGAGCAGTGGGCAGACTGAAGTCTTGTCGCTGTGACTTTGGGTGATTGTCTCAGAACCTCGCTTAGTGGCTTAGGGCTGGGCGGGGGCCGGCACCTGCTCTGGGTTGCGGTTCAGAGCTCACCTTGGTGAGGGAGCCGGTCCAGCGCATTGTCCTTAAACCTTAACCTGGTGCCTGGGAAAGCTTCAAGTACTTACCTGTCACGATGGCGTGCTCTGAGGCAGCCTTGGCGAGGGCTTTATTTCTACAGTTGCTGCCCATCTGTGGTACAGGAGGGTGGGGTCCATTACAGAATACTGGCACATGTGTTTAGCATGTTACAGTTATTTATCATCCCGTTGCCCCTGTCTCTCTTTCCTCCTCCCTCCCAAAATGCTTCCCTACCCTGGAAAATGTCATTCTCATTTGCTGTCCTCTCAACTTTGTTTTTAAATTTAATATTTTATTTAGCTGGGTTCTATGTTTCCTTGTTGAGGCTTTAGTGACACGAAGACTCATGTTCGAGGTGAAAGGCCTGTTCTGACCACGGTGAAGCACAGAGACTGGGGATGGAGAGCTGCTCCGTGGTGGTGCAGGTGCCGGCTACACCCAGTCCTGGTTCTGACCCAGTGGCACCAGCATAAGCCCGTGCCGCTCAGAGGACGGTGCTGCCCCTCTGGTGGGGCGTTGGGCAGCGTGACCTTTGCTGGACCTGTATCCTAGGAAACAGGTTTTCCTGAAGAAATGAGCCGTCACAGGTGTAGCCATCACCTGAGCTCCCGGCTGCATCGTGGTGGCCCCAGACCTGAGCAGGGCAGCCCTCCCCAGTCTGAGGGTCCTCCCTGCGCTCTCCCACCTCCTCCCTCCTGCTCCCATCTCTCCTCCCCCTCCCCCAGCCGCCATGCCGCCCTGCTGTTCTGTCCCTCTCTGTGTGGGGGTGAGGGCATTCCTGTTCATGTACTTTAAGCCTCTGATTCTTCTCTCAAAAATAAATCTTTGGGCAACATTATTAGGCTTCACCAAGATCCCTAGGGGCTTAGATAGTACCAGGCCCAAGACACATCTCTCCCCCGTCTACCAAGTGGGTGCTACGCCTTTGTTCAACTTTTTTATGTTTTGCAGGTTTAGGGCTGAACTCAGCCCATGCTAAACTAGCACTATTGCCTCCCAGCTGCGTTCCTGCTTCTGTAGTTTGGATCTTAAGCGCCCTCTACAGGTCGGTCCGTTGAAGGCATTGCGGGGAGTGGGGGGCGGTGGTATGGCTCAGTGGTAGGTGTCTACCTAGACTGCTTGAGGCCTAGGCTCCACTGACAGCACCACAAATCTCTCTCTCTCTCTCTCTCTCTCTCTCTCTCTCTTTCTCTCTTTCTCTCCCCCCTCCCCCTCTTCTTTCTCTGTTTCTCTCTGTCTGTCTCTTCCTGGCACCCACTCAAAATGTAGAGATTCTACTGCAAGCTTAACTCTGGAGAGTTAAGAAGCTTGCTCCATGAACAAGGAACAATTTACCAATAAAGTAATTATAAAATCAAGTAAAGTACAGAGGCTTCAAATGCATATTCTTAAAAAACTAATAAAATGGCAAGTTGCTAGTCCCCAAGTAAGGGAAAGATGTTACAGCTGTCTCTAGTATTGTAGAAGAGAAGGTGGAATAATAAAGGAATGGAAAAATAATACTCATCAGAAGTTAACTTGGCAGTTACTATAGTGTTTGATTTCTTAATAAAATAATATAAGACAAATGTCAAAGGTGAGGGCACCGAGCACTTAGAGAATATCTTCAATGCAATCAGTGGTCAACATCAATGTTTGAAAGACAAATTACTTGTCAGATGAAATGGATAATTTGAAAATTAAATTACGCCATTGTTGAACTGAACCGAGGCAGTGGAAGCGATACGCAGGAGGTGTCGCAAATGTACATGCGTTTATCAAGGGAGGGTTTAGTGAGCGCTTGGTCTGGTGGTCTCACTGGCGAAGCAGGACTACACGGAGCAAACTGTGCTAAGTCAGTCATAAAACATTGGTGGGGCTCTGGTCAGGAAGTTTATCAGCAGGATTCAAAGCAGCCATTCTTTGTCCTGTGTACAGCAAAAAACCCAAAATAAAATAAAATTTGGTGTCTGTGATTGTGTCTTTGCTAACACGGTTGCCTGGTATTACAAGAGACCATCGGTATGAGGAGGATGGAGATAGATGGAGTCACATCTGCTCACCTCTTGCATCTGTACAACAGCACACGCCGAACATTTCAAAGTGACGTTTTCTGGGTTGTTATGGCGGAAGGTAGTGGTAAGGGAGAGAGTCTAGAGTCGCTAGTGAAGTTATCACACCCCCATTTCTGTGTGCTGCAGCGACTCTGGGAGAGCGTGGGTCTCTCGTGAACCTGGAGCTGGGCTGGAGCGTGGAGGTGGCCGGGGAGCCCGTGGGCTCAGCGCGGCCCCCGTGTGTTCTTGTTTTCCTGGGTGTGAGGGTAAAGGGGATGTTCAGTGTTTGCGGCAGTGGTTCCGGAAGTAGCCAGACCAGAATTCCGAGTCATGACGTGTGGTTTGTGGTTTCGAAGAGGGTTACATGAGCTTCCTGGAGACAGCCAGGGCAGGAAAGACATAGCAGACTGCAAGATCAGAGTTTCCAATTTGTTTAAATCACACGTAAAGTTTTAAAAATTCTTCAGCCTGGGGCTGGGGACTTAGCTCAATGGTTCCTGCACCTGCCTTGAAAGCGCAAGGGCCCTGGTTCAATCCCTGGTAAGCACATACAACAATGCTGGGCATGGTGACTCACACCCACCAACTGTCAGTACCACATACCACAGTGCCAGGCGTAGCGGCACATACCTGTAATCCCAGCACTCAGAGGCAGAGGCAGGAAGATTGCCACGAGTTCGAGGCTTGCCTGGATGCATGGTGAGCTCAGGGCCAGCCTGAACAACAAATCGAGACCCTCTCTCCAAAAAAAAAAAAAAGAAAAAAGAAAAAAAAAAATCTTAGCCTGACATGCCCGGCTGCTCAGTCTGGAAGCGTATCAGCCCAGCGGTGTTGCTGGGGCCAGGTTCCCGAGATGTGAGATGCCAGAGAGGCTGTACCCAGGCCAAGCTGGATCAGTCGGTCGTGCACACATTCTGACTTTAGGGTCATGGCAGCCGGGGCTCGTCCTATTGCTAGGTCTGCACTTCGGCCACAGCGAGTTTCCTGTTGTCTCTGTGGTTCCCGGGAATCCGAGCAGGCCTCCCTGTGCTTTCCCTCTTCCTCCTCATCCCAGCGGGGCCCGCCTTCACCCCCAGAGCAGCCCTAAGCTGACGCTGAACCGCGTCTGTGAGGCCTCCCATACTGCGCTCATCCCCCAGCCATGTCGGCTGCGAGCCCGGCTTCAGCACATCCCCAGGTAAAGCGGGGCTGCTCTCCCGGAGCCGCTGGGCGGGGCAGAACCCGTGTCCACTACTGACAGGAGGCAGGTGCCAGGACAGGTGCAGAGGGCTGAAAGAGGGCGGATCGGGGCATGGCCCGAGGCTGGTGCAGTGACACAGGAGGTTGTGGAGGACAGTAGGTAGATTGCGGGGTGTCGGGCTGTGGTGCTCAGGGTCTTGCTTTGCCCTGATCTGTTCTTGCTGTACTGAGGTCTTGGCAGTGAGCCCCGTCTCCAGCCCCTTTTACTTTTGAGACAGGGTCTCACTAAGTTTCTAAGTTCCTTGGGCATGATTTGAACTTGTGATCTTCCTGCCACAGCTTCCTGGAGCACGGGGGTGTGGCATATGCTTCGTGGTAGGACGGGGTCCCTCCTTGCTTGGTATCTCTGCAGCACCGGGCCGGATGGAAGGGCAGGTAGGCTGTCTGCCGTGCGCATGCGCAGAGACCTTCCGTGTTGTGTGATGAGCAGTGTGGGGTGGGGTGCTAAAATGGCGACTGAGGAGAGGGAGAGTTGTGACAGGTGTGGGAGGAGCTGTGCACCCTGAGCGGGGAGATAGTTGGGGAGGAGCTGAGGGATGAAGGGACAGTGAAGGAGGCCTCTGCTGTCCATCTACAAGGAGAAGAAAAGAAATTAAAGCTAAGGAACAGTGTCATTAAAGGAAGAGTTGCATGGTGTGTCTTTTAAAAAAGATTCATAAGCGTCGTTTATTCATTCAGCAAATATTTATGTGTCAGGGAAGGAACACCGGGTCCTCTTTCTTTGTGCTTCTGCCCACTGTTTAAATTCACCTGTGCTGGAGTCAGTGATTGCCGCGCCCTCCCGGACCTTTGCAGACATGCACACAGTTTGCGCCCCCGAAATGCCAGTCCTGGTTGAGGTTGAACAGACCCAACCCTGCCTTCTTGCCCCATTTCTCACAAATATTCTTTCCCTGGCCTCTTTAGTGCTTTTTGTTGGTGATTTTGTCGTTAAAAGGTCCCAGCACGACCCTGGCGTGGTTTCTGTGCTGTGTATCAGGAGAAGTGCCTGTGTGAGATGAGCTTCCTGCTGGCCGTGACCGTAACACCTTCCCACGGCTTGGACCGCCGGTGGCACGTGCATGACCATTCCTCGAGTGGCCTGGGCCACCGCAGGTGTAAATGGATCTGATCACTGTTATCCATCTTTTACTAATAAAGTCAGTGAAAAGCTGCCTGCTCGAGAAGAGGTGCGTGTCCTGCTGGAGGCGACCTGAACTGCGGGTGGCAGTGTTCTGGGCCTGGGGATGGGCCGTGAGTGTCATCGGCCCTGGACTGTCCTCATGGGGAGACCAGGAAGGAGACAGTGTTGGGGAGGTGTCTGCAGACCTAAGCTATAGATCCGGGCTTGGAGAGTTTCCACCTCAAGCTTTTGTTTAACTCTTTGAGGCCTTTAAAAAAAGTAGACGTAAGTTTAGCCTCGCATCCCAGAATAAGAATAATGCAGAGAGATTCCTGTTACATGCCAGAGTGGGGAGACAACCTGGAGCGTGTGTCCCAGCCCTGACATCGACAGTGACCCGATTTCTCCAGTGTTACTGACGTGTGCATCTGGGTGGTTTCTGAACCAGGTGATTTGGTGGCCGGTTCCAAAAGGAAGCCTTTAATGTGATGACGCATTGAATGTGCCTCAGAACAATTCTCAGTTTCTCTGTAGAAGCTTCAAATGGCACAGAAAGTTCATGCGTCCCGCCCCTTGGCCTTTCCCTATGACCACCCCGCAGTCTGCAGAACTGGGTTTCAAGCTTCCCAGATGTCACTGGTTACCTCGCGCAGGGTACATGTCTTGTCCACTGATAATCTGATCTTTCTCAACAGCAGCATGATCCATCCGCACTGTACCTGACAGGCGCCAGTTAGCAAGGGCACTGGGTGCCAGTGGGTGACCCAGTCTTTCAAACTCTACCCACCCTCGAACGCTCATCTGTACAGGGTGGCATTTCTAGGCGGGCCCAAGGGACCCACCAACCACACTGGCCACATTTATTGCTTGTCCAGTAAAAAAAAAAAAAAAAGCTTAATAGTAGGTGTAAGACGCAAGACTCATTTTTACATCCTATTCTCTGTGTCCACCGTTGTTTATTTTCCCTGCAGTGCTAGCATGGGTCTCACACACTCTGGACAAGTTATTTCCTTATTTCCTGCCCTGACTTCCCGAGATTTCTTCCACAGATTTGATTTCTGTCAGGGAAATGCTGATGAGTGCTTCATGAGGAGTATTATTCCAAGGCCAGTACTGCAGTCCTCATGACAGATTTTAATCATCATTAAAATCCTCATGTGAATAACTCGGTTCTTCTCACCGTGCTAAGCATCTTTGGAGACATGTGACTGCCCTGGAGACGGGGATGTGGTCTTCATTGTGCACAAAGAACAGTCATGCTGTTGTAGCGGAAGTTCTAACAGCACATGTAACTGCATATTATTTTTAGATTTGATTAAATACCTTATGTCTGTCTTGGAAAAGGTTTATTCATTGCCTTGAGTGGTTAAATAATTTAGAAATCACTTGAAATATGAACGAGAGAAGAATTGAGCAAGTGGCTGCAAAGTAGGGATGGGTGTTTAACAGTTAAAAATGTGTATGTCTGCCTTTTAGTATGTGCGCTCTAATTCATTATTAGATTTACCCCCTTTTCTACTTATTTGAAAAACACATTATCCAGAGAGAGAAATCAATATTTACAGTGCATTAGTGCCAGAGAGGATTTCACATCTTGTGATGAGAGTTTATTGCTGTTTTATTCACTCTTCAAAGCGGCGGAGACATCAAACAGCCCGCGCCTTGTCGTAGTCCCAGCGACACGGCTTCCGTCCCTCTGTGTTTCCTCCAGTAACTTAATTATTGAAGATGTTTGTCTTTGAATTTCCTTTTCAATATTTCAGAGGTTGTGCTTTGAACATCTATATATTAAATAAATCAGAAGATTATGAGGCTAGAAAGTTTTATTATCATATTTTTAAGTGGGTTAATTTTCCAAAAATCGGAGCTGAGGAATTTCAATAATGTAATGACCAAACTACTTCCAACAAGAAGCTTGTATTATTCCTAATCACTCTAATGAATAAAGATTTCATCAAATTATTATTAACACTGGAATAGGCCATGGGCCCAGAATCATCTAGTAAATCATAAGCAAGCTGTATTTATATCTTATTCCTCTAGGACCAAGGCAGAGATGCATTTTTCCATTTGATTTTGGTGGTATGTGACTGAGCCTGGAGCCTCCCACCTGCTAGTCTCCGGCACTGAGCCACGCCCCTCTGTTTTGAGACTAACTTATGATCCTCCTGCCTCAGTAGCTGAGAGTAGCAGTGTGGGATACCATGCCCGGCGACAAGGAGTTTCTGTGTTCAGACCTGTCACACTCTGCTTAAAATCAAGTTCTGCGAGCTGGATACCTCTGGCTGTTTGGGCTACCGCGCCCATCCCCTGCAAGTCCTGTCTGTTGTCCTAGTCCTGTGTTAATTGTGATACCTCAGCCCAATCTTGGCAGGCAATGCTGCCTTGCAGTGTCCTGAAATGCTTGCGTGTGTTCCCTAACGTTTCCATAAATCAGTGTCCTGTTGGATGTGTGTTGAGAGGCTGTTCCTGGTGAGGGCTGTAGGAACGGGACTCACGTTTTTAGCATGAGGGAATCCTCTTAACGGAGCAGAGTTATCCTGTGTTATAAATGGGGGACAGCAACCTGGATTAGAAGTTCGGGCCAGCGTGTGAGTCCCTGAGGCCATTCTGGATTTGTTTGAGGACCACTGTTGTCAGTGTTTTGTGGAGATTGGTCCTTGGGGTGGGGGCCGTCAGGGTCGAGCATTTATCTAGTATATGAGGCCCCAGGCTCACTCCTCAGCAGCAAGAAAAAACCACATCCTACATTGTCCTGTGGTGCTGTGCGGGCTCCCATCTGCAAGGCAGGTGCCCAGCCCCTGAGGGCTGGTATGTGGTCCCCTCAGCACCCACCAGGACGGTGCTGCCAACTGTGGTGCAGTCTTCACCCCACCCTTCCTGTTAAAAATGTGTTCTCCCCTCCCTCGTGGGTGCGATGGGAACAGCCCTTGACCTGGGCCCTGAAGACACAAGGTTCGGCGATTCGTGTAACAAAATGCGAAGTAGCACAAACGTCCCGACTGTGTGTGGAAGTCAGCGGCTGACCTCACACGCGCATGTGTGTATTTCAGTTGCGGGCTGAGATACCTGCTTTTTCATGGAACGTGTTACAGAAACAGAAGCTGTGGTTGTTCAGACGAGAGTGCGTGGCAGAGGATTTGTAGAGAAAAAGTTAAATTGCTGGCGGTGTAGGTTGGCAGCTCATTCAGACTTTCTAGTGCAAGTAGGTGTTGAAATATATCCCACTGTGTGTACAACAGCTTCCAGATATGAAATACTTTTCTGACGAGTTTGGTAGAGATACTAATGGATGTGATTATTTTAGATAACAAAGAAATGTAGCAACTGGTGTTGTCACTGGTGCTGTCTGAGATCTTCCTGTCATGCCTGATGTGGAGTTTTGTGGAACAAAAAAAAATAAAAGCAGATTCTTCCAAGTTAGTTCTGGTTCTGATGGCAGCGTTACCAAACGTACGTGTGTGTGGAAATGAATGAAATGGTTTATAATTTTCATGCAGTCATAAAAGCAAAGAGAAATTATAAGCCCTTACAACCCCAAATGGGCCTTGTAGAGATGATGACTTGTGAATCTAAATCTTCGGTCCTGGGAGCACAGACCTGCGCTGGGGTCTCTTCTTACTTAAAAATTAAATTTTCTCGATGCAT